>UXGC01000188.1:10215-244021 GCA_900480045.1 Eurytoma adleriae | reverse complement strand
CACCTGTACAAAATACGAGTAGCAATTATCTTTACGTTAAATTGGCAGTTTCATTCGCAACCGTTCAATTTTACCTAAAGTTTAGGTAAATTTCAAAATAATTGTACATTATATGTGAAAATAGAATCTATAATTTACGGGTATTATTACTATTAAAATACATAATTAATGCAAATTTATGATTACAGAGAACTGGGGCACGATTGTGGCGGTAGATTCCAATTTTCAGACAAGGGAAATTCTGGTCAAGAAATAACATCTCCAAACTATCCAAATGTTCCAACTCCTCACACAGAATGTGTCTGGACTTTTAGTAGTTTAGAGGATCATCGAATTACCATTCAATTTATGGATAGATTTGATCTTGCGTTTACTTATGAGTAGGAAATTTTATAGAATTAAAAAAAGTAAAAGAAAGAAAAATCATAATAATGCCAATAAAATTCCAGTTGTGAACGAGAATACGTGGAGATCAGAGACGGAGGTACAGACTCCTCGCTATTAATTGGAAAATTCTGCAGGGATACCCTACCCAACGCTTTAACAACTACAGGAAACGTGATGTTTGTGCATTATTATACTGCCATGCCAGATCCCAGCAGTGGTTTCAAGGCACTAATAACTGCTAACGGTAAAGCTTGCAAAAACTTTTACTTCAACCAAACCATTGAGGGTAATTTTAAATAATTAAAAATCCATGTGTTCTGATGTAGAAACTTGTGGTGGAATATTACGAGAGCCAGAAGGTGGCATAATTATTTCTCCAGAATATCCTAAATTCTACGGTGACAAAATTTACAATTGTAGTTGGTGGATCATTGCACCTTCTGCACATAGTTTTATTCTGATTCAATTTGAAGAACTAACTCTTTCCTTGTCCAATAATTGTTCAGAAACTGATCATGTTACGGTACTACAGAAACTCCCTGGAAAAGTGATAGGTGATTATAATTTCAATTTATTTATAATGCAAATTATGCAGTTTAATGTAAATATCTTTATCAGGTCCAATGTCACTTGCCAAAATCGGCAGCTACTGTGGTTCAAGGGCGCCACAAAGACCAATAACAGTATTGACTTCCGAAGCTATAATTACGTTTAATAGTAGAATTGGCATTTATAGATCCCGTTACGAAAGAGGTTTCCGGCTTAATTACACATTCATCGATAATAGTAAGTAAAATTAGAAAATTTTTTTATAATGGTAATTTCAATGAAATATTAGCTTCAGTAATCTTTTTGTGTTAATTCTTTACTTCTTAGAATGCGGAGAAGAGTTAAATGGAATGGGAGGATTCTTACAAACTGTTAACTATCCACGCCCTTCTGCGCATAGGTAAAATTCTTCCTTCCTGTCATTAATTTAAAAATAATATACCAATCATCGCAAACTAACACTGAAACCTTTTCCAGCTACTGCAAATGGACAATTACAGTTCCTGAAGGATTCCAAGTTGTACTTCAAATTGAATATCTAGATCTGGTTTATTATCGTGATCACGTAGCGGTAACGTATACTTAAAAGTTACATTTAAACTTATTTATACAATTTTAAGTACGACTGTAAATTGAAATTATTAGTAAGAGTATTTTGAATAAATATTTTTTTCTGAAGTTCTTCAACGATGTCGATTCAACGTCGGAAATTGATGCATTGAATGCGAATACATTATTAAAATCTGCAGTAGAAGTGAAAAGTTCATCAAACGTTTTAACTTTTTACTATATTGCCTTGAGAGAAATGAGAGCCAGTTACTCTGCACGAGCACCAGCACGTAAGTTTATTAAACAATAATTTAAAACATTAGGTTAAATTATGGATATACATTTTAATTTTTTATTTTAAATCCTACAGCTTGCGGTGGTATTTTGAACAACTGGGAAGGTACACTTACGAGTCCTCAAACTAAGCCGTTTAATGAATCTGCATACTACTGTAAATGGATTGTTCAACAACCAGAAAGTATTGAACTTCAGAAAGACAAAAATGTACCACTGACAGTATCATTCACTGTTTCTGGTTCTATCAGTGGAGTGAAGGGACTAACTACCAGCTGTTTTGATGATATTAGTTATATATCGATAAAAGGTAATATCAATGCAGCTTTCAATGTTCTGTAAATAACTGTCTAGTTGAAAATATAAATATTAATGTTTTAGGAGCAGAAACAGTGGCCAAAATATGTGGTAACATGACAAAAGAAACTGTTACTGCTATTAGCCAGTTTAAAACCAATATAATCGAGGTAAAATTATAAAATTGAAAACCTATTTTTATTCACAAAAATCTTTTATTTCAATAAATATTGCGTTTTCAAGGCTCGCAATGATAGCCGTGCAATTGCAGCAAAATTCGAAATAGCTTACAAGTGGCATAAATGTGGCGGTATATTAACAGGGCCGACTGATGTAATTAAAACTCCGAGAAATGTTACTTACCCAGTTTATTGTGCATGGAAAGTTAAATATCCAGATGTAGATTACACTCTGTCGATAAAATTCGAAACGATGCATCTAAATACATGTGACAAGTCTTATATAAACATAAAGTGAATATTTTTTATTAGTTATAAGATGCACCATTTAAATTATCAATGTTCAGTGAAAAATAAATTGTAACGATTAATTTTAGGGGTAAAACTTATCGATCGCCATCTTTAGGAAAGTTGTGCGGCAATGAAAAGCCTCAAGATATCGTCAGTCCCACAAATGAATTCTTGGTGGAATATTACGCTACTGACGCCACCAGTGATTTTGAAATTCACATAGAACCGAACGAGTATGCTTGTGGAGGTACAGTGACCGGTAAATCCGGAGAAATAAAATCTCCAGGGTAAGGCATATTTTTTTTATTAATTAGTATAATACGTAGTAAAAGTTCTACGAACAAAATTTGAATCTTCTATTTATTTTACAAGATTCCTTCGAAATTATCCGAACAATACCGAATGTAATTGGGAAATCAACGGCAACAACGGTTATCATGTTGGACTTACATTTGTGGAAAGATTTAATATCGAAAGTAGCGAAAACTGTTTAAATGACTATGTCGAAGTAAGTGTAATTATACAACATAATTTTTTAACCAAACAATATTGATATACACAGTAAAAAATTATCAATAAGCGCTTATATTCGAAAGTTGAGCGTCTTATCTTAGCTTTTATTCATACTCTTTTCTGGTAACTTGGTTCACAATTTTTTACTGTTTTTCATAACTATTAATTACCAATGAAATCTTAACAACATGATAACATAAAATAGGTTTTCGAGTGGAAACAGCGAGTACAAAATCGCACAGACCATTGGAGCAGTCTTGGAAGAGTCTGTGGCCGCGAAGCTCCAGCTCATCCATTCAACTCCACGACGAATAAAATGAAAGTTAAATTTGTGTCGAATGACAAAATCGAAGAGGACGGTTTCAAAGCAATTTGGTCGTCCAACTGTGGCGGAATTTACGAAGTTACGGATAATGAAAACTTCATTGAATCGCCTGATTTCTCCTTGTTCGATCCATCGAGCATTACTTGCAATTATACTATCGTCGCACCAGAAGATCGTCAAATTATTGTTGACTTTACGAAATTTACTCTTCAAGGTAACTTAATCCGCTAAATCAAATTCATATTTGAAATGTTAATTTAAATGTTTAATAGTCCTTGATAGTCTTCTATAATAGTGAATTTATTTAAATCATTAATTGACCCTAGTTTAATAATTCATTATTCTTAAATTTGAAGTATATCTCTACTTGGCGTTACAACAAATCTAAAACAGATCGTTAAGAAATTAATTAGTTTAATAACATTTTTTCATAAAGTATGTATTATTTTATATTTTCCACTTATTTATTCAGATACAATTCCTTTTTATCCACGGATTAATTCAGATAACAATGATAAGTGCAATATCGACAATATGACCGTTACTCTATACGGTGGAGGCTGGATTCGAAGTACAGACATTTGGTGCGGTAATGAAAGTCCTGGAACAAAAATAGCAAACGGAAAAATGGAATTAATATTTAAATCCGGGGATACTATGAATGGTGCTAGTTTCAAATTCACGTATCGATTAAATGGTGCGTTGCATGAAAGAATCTATAACAATGTATCTGTGTTCGCTACTTGATACCTACAATAATTAAATCACTGTGAAATGTTTTAGATTGTGGTGGTAAGATAACAGCGCCTCGTGTCATCGAACCTACAATAAACCCTAATCCCGACGCAGCTTCGTACATGCGATGCAAGTGGATAATTATTGCACCTGTAAAAAAAAGTATTGTTTTGCGATTTGAAGCGTTCAACATTGCAGACTCCGTGGGAAGGTATTTCATTTTAAATCATTACAAGCTTCTTTAATATATAATTGAAACCTTTGTTTAATGAAAGCTTTTTTATTCTTCTCACAGTTGCTTCTCAAAAAACGTACATATCTACGAAGGAAATTCTACAGATAAAACCAATCTAATAAGCACATTTTGTGGAGATTTAAGCAGTCACTTACCGGTTGTACAATCTTACAGCAACATGATGACAGTAGAGCTACGACTTTCTTCCTATTGGACAGAAAACCGAGCTCTTAAAGCTATTGTAAGTATTTTAAATTTTGAAACCATATTACGTTTAAAAACGAATAAATTTTACAATTAGAATAAACATATTCTTAAATGTAATGCTTTAAAGAAATGCAATTTTCTTTTTTATGGTACTTCTTTCTAGGTACTTTTCATGAATGGTCCTGAAAGTGGCTGCGGAGGGAATTACAACGTCACTTCTAACACGCAATTCAAAACTCAGTTATCAGAGTTTTATGAACCTTTCCAAGATTGCCACTGGCTATTTTTCGCTCCGCCAGGCTATGCAATTCAATTTACGATAAATCAAATTGACTTAAAAGACACGTTGTTTATTTCTAATGAAACTGATTCCGTTCTTCCAATAAATAATCGTACTGGTTGCTATTCTGATTACATTGAAGTAATACTCCATAAAATTTTACGTCTTGAATAAAATAGTTCGATAAAATATTTAACAAAATCGTTTTTAACAACAGGTACGCGACGGTGGATCTTACGGCGAATTAATTGGACATTTCTGTGGAAATGAGGTTCCACCACCAATTACGACGACATCCAAAGTAATGTGGATACGTTTTATTTCTGATGGGATCAACGAAGGCCGTGGAGTCAAAGGAACTTTGAAAACAGTAATATGTGAGTTTATTCGTGGTTTCATTTCAATTACATTTGGTAATGAATCTAAACTTTGTATATTTCATAAAATTTATTACAGCACCTTGCGGATTATCAGACTTGGCTGCTGGTAACGACTCTCAAGTGTTAATGTCACCGAATTTCCCTGATAGTTATCCATCTGACATTACGTGCACATGGATAATACACAGTGTCCAAAAATTCAAAACCTTGAAAATTGAATTCAAAAATTTCAATTTAGAAGACTCTGATCAGTGTCAGACTGAGTTCCTAGAAATTCAGGATAGCAAGGTAAAATTTATAGACTGTTTTAAAATACAATCATATGTAATTTATACTGTTCTAAAAGACACATTTTGAATTATAGCTTGCTAATACATTTAATCGAGGATTCGGCGTTGGCAGCGTTGTTAGCGGGTCTCAAAAACCGCATACTTTTATAGCCGTAAGTTTAATTTGTTTGTATAAAAAAACTACTTAATTTTATCTTTCCTTTTTATGCTTCAGTAATTGTAATTTTATTACCAGGGCGTGAATTCTCTGACTCCTAGTTACAGATACTGCGGTTCTATTAAGCCAGGAATTTATTACAGGTTATATTACTTCATTCTAATCTATCATTATATAGAATTATGGTTTTATAAAAATAACTAATTTACTAAGAAGCATGAGTAGGATACATTTTAGTACCCCATATTGTTAACTGAAACAAAGGCCATTAAAAATAATTAAATTTCAGAACATACAACATAATATCAATCAAACACTTTGACATAAAATTAATGTAAAAAAGACTTTAAAAATTATTCGCTTATAAATTTTAATAACCGAGTACTCATGCTTTTTTCGCACAGCGATTTTAAAGACGTGCAGATAACTTACAAGACAACAGGCGGGCAAAAGAAGAACAAAGGTTTCAAAATTGAATACGGGAAGGCCGATTGTTCTCGAGCGTACACAGGTGACCATGGCCGGATTTTCCATCAAGACGTCTCGGAGTGTCGCTTCACCATTGAAACTGAACCGAATCGAACTATAAGCGCGTACTTCAATGAATTTTACGTGCCTGGTTTAGAGGTAATTCAACATTTCTTTTAGTCAATCATCTTCTCAAGATCAAATGATGAAAGTTCATTTAACTGAATCTTTGCAAATGCATCTAGTTGATTCACAACAAAGAAATCTGCCTACCTGGTATCCTGATAAACCTTGCCTAATAGAGATCAGATAATAGTTATTTTAATTTCCTTTAAATTCTACCCATCAGTGGATTATAAGCTGATCATCACTTGCTATTTTAATATGATTTTTCAGATGACCTATCAGGTGATTCGTAAAATAGTTTTTTGTAATAGACATTTTGATATTCTTACAAAATTGTGTTTTAATGCAACAATTCATGGAAAATAATATTTAGAAAGTATTCTAAAATTTATAAAAAAAAGAGTTATTACCGTCAATGTTATACAAATCCGGAATTGCGAAGTGATTTACAATGGTATAAATTTCTACTGAAATTTTCAAGCAAATCAAGTTTTTCCTCAGAATTTTTGCGAGAGAAAATTTCCATACTGTATTAAAAAAGAAAAGTAATTTACCAGCAAAAATATATATATTTCAAAAACTAATATATTTGATCGTTTCCAGATACGTGAAGGAGGATTCGATGGTCGGATAATTCAAATAGCTGCGAGTTACGAAGTGCCGAATCCTGTATTCAGTACCGGAAATAAACTGAGTTTTTACGCGTTCAACAGAAGCAGTTATCGAACGGAGTATTACGATATAATATATGTGACAAGCGATAGAGGTAAAGTTCTCTTTCAGATTCGCTTATATTTTCTTGTAATTCCTTTACGATTGTTAAATAATCTTTTCGAGTATAGGTAGAGGATGTGGTGGACGTATGGAAAGCTCTGAGGGTACGTTCACGTCTCCGATGTATCCGAACTCTTTCCGCAAGAGCAGCAATTGCGCCTGGGACATCAGCGTCCCACGAGGACTGAAGATTACTCTAAAATTCACCACCTTCGACATCGGATCAAAGCAAATGTGCGAGACGGACTACCTGAGGATTTCCGAGTTTAGAGAAGATGGAGTCGAGGAACCAGTAATCACCTATTGCGGCGAGGTGAGAATTTTTGTTCGTTGTATCGGTTTGCTCATGGTTTCTAATTTAAAACTTGCAAGCTTACTGCGCTTGAAGCTTCGTGAAGCTTGAAATCTCAAGTCATGTCGGCTGTTTCAAAAGTTGAAATTCTGACAATTCACATTTTTATTTTTAGGATACACCGGCGGTGTACAATTCGCAAGGAAATCGAGTATTAGTTACTTATGCGACTAGCATAAACAACGGTGGTTCAGGATGGGTGGCCCGATACACTACAACACGATAAGTTTTTTAAATCTATACAATTTTTGTAGATCGTTATTTATTATTACTATTAATAAACATGTATAATTATAATTCATAAGTGCTCGTTGATTTATATAATATAAATATTATATAAATTTTATACTTTCCCTGAAAATAAATCGTAAAAAGGTGATTATAGTAAATATAAGCTCTTGAATTATAGTTATAAAGGAATTGCTTTTGCAAAAATCAAACAAAAAATAAAAAAAGCGATATTAAAGTTATGCAAGAGTATTTTTATAATCATTAAAGAAAAGTATAATTCTTTCTAAATATACACGACTTCTTACAAAACATAACGATAGCCCTCGACAATTTTATCTTATCCCCTTTAAAAAACATAATTTTCCGCTCATTAAAAGGCACTTACAATCGATCGACCAGAAAGTGCACTATACAACCTGCAAATTAACAAGACATTACTTACAAAATCGAAATTAAATTACTTCAAGTCCAACGGCACCTACTCCTCTATTAGACAAAGAAAAATATTACATCTATTATTATAAGTCCACCGCGAGAAGTAGGCGCACGAGACCAGCGAAGAAGAGTTGGCCCCTCAGTCGTCACGTGATGTGGCACGGAAATGCGCGAGAGCGTCGGCAGCGGCGGCGCGGAGTAAAAAGCGCAAACGCGGTAGTTCGCCACTGCCCATCAGCGGCACTCGGTCCTCGCCCGCTGCTAGATTCCCACGCCGCCTGAGTGCAGGCTACACCTACATACGGAGTCGCAGCGAGAGGCCGCGGAAAAACGCGAGGCTGCACCCGCTCTCCGCACCCCCGCGACTTGTTCCTGCCCCTCGATTCGCGCGGCGCGATCGATCGGCGTGTGCAGTGCGCGCGCGAGCATCGCGTCTCGTGCCCTCAGCCTCCGCGAGGCCGCGATGGGCGACCACTGAGCTCGGGGGGTGCAGTCGGCAGACGAGCCGCGGCGCCGGGAAGACGGCCACGCAGCACACATTATGTCGGAGCAGGAGGCCCCGGACCAGCTGCCCCGGACGCTCGCCGGAGCGACGCTCCGACCCTATCAGGTGAGCACACCCGCGGTGTTTCTCTCTGCCTCCGCGCGGCTACGACCCGAGGGACCCCGTGCCCGGCGACTTCCGGGCGTGACACTCCTTAGTTCCCCCGGCGGTTCCCCCGGAGCCTCGGTAAAAAAAAGGTTAGACGTGCTCCGAAATCGCGGAGCAGTATATGCGGCGGACAAGGCGCGCCTGCGCACTTCGCGACACCACACATGTCGGCCGCTCACACGCGGCTCCGCTTTGTGTACAGATATCAGCCTGTGTGTATACGTAGATATGCGCGCGTAACAATGTTGAGCGCGACGCGTGCTTTTCGATCGTTATTGCACGCGCACTGGCACGCGAATCACTGCGGCCTGCACTTTCTTCGGACGACGGCTGCTTAGTCGCTTTTATTTGGCCGACAATCGCGCTGGCCGCGAAGGACTACCCTCTCAATTTTTTTACTCGAGCGTACCGCAAAGTGGATGTAATATCGCCCGGATCGGATGATACGATCTTGATGGACTATTGCACTAGTTGCCGTGAAAACGAGGTGGTAGACGAGGAGAGCACTTTATATGGGAGACCCGGTGCATGCCAGTTGCCTTATAACGATCGAAAAGCACGCTGGCTGGTGTACATCGATAAATTGCAACGTCATGCTATATAGTACTTGCGTATGTACGTAAATTGCTATTGTTTAAATAACGATTGTTATTGAAATTAACTTTATTTGCAATTACTTGAGAATGGAAATTTATTGTAAATTTTATTATCACAATAATTTCAATATTTATATAGTTTATTTAACATTGATTGCTATTACGTAAAATTTGAAAATTGATAGCTTTGCAATAATCGACTGTAATGTTTTTCGTAGTTGAATACATTATCTCATTAAATTACGATCTATGATTATTTAAAGGAAAGTTTTTTTTTTTTTTCGATAATAAAATTTTTGTTTTATTGTTACATTTTTTCTTAAAATATTTATTGCAAAATTACATGAATATGTAATTTCAAATCAAAAAAGTTTATGGTTCTTAAATTTTTTACAATGTAAAAATCACTTATGTAATCCTTTTATTTCATAAATCAAAATTGACAATGCGTCAAGTCGTTTGAATAGTATTAGTGACAAATGTCTGTTTTATATTGAAACAAAATTCAAATTGCTTAAAATTTCATAATTTTTCCATCCGTTGCGAAATTCGCACTACTGTTTTGCTAGGACGCGAAATCTATAGCTCGCCAAATTTCCATCAAAGTAGTCACACGTCTTTGCGTCATTCGTTCCTTGCGCCTGTGCGTGTTTCTTTTACGTTTACCATCCATTTTTTAAACAAGCACGTGACTAAAAATTAAGGATTCCTCATTCGATTGATTTTCGTCACTTTACATGGCACTCCAAACAGTTTAGAATTTCTTTAAATTTAATAAATTTAAATCTATGCTTCAATTCCCAATATATCCTCGTAACTCTTTAATTAATAGTTTTCATTCGTTGAGCGCTTATCTCGGAATGTTAATTTTATCGGCGAAATGTTCAAAATACTAATAAATTCTTATTTTTTTCTCGCGAACGTGAGTCACGTAACAATGACACGAGACTTCTCCGATCGAGACGCCAGAAAACAAACACGAAATAAAACGAAAAGGAAGCAGGCACCATTTAAGCAGCTCGCAGCCGTCAATAAAAAAACAACGCAAGCTGCACGAGCTTTCGCTTTTCATGTGACTACAGCGTCACGCTCCTCCGAGCCGGCCTTATGATAAATTATCATTGACTCAATTCCTCTATCTTCTTTCCCCCTGCGATCTTCGAAATTGAATAAACTCGCCGCTTTCGATTGACCCCGGCGGAAAGCGACGCTCACGTGCGCGCATCAATTACAAATTAATATATATGGACTTTGACATGGAACTCGCTCGAATCAACTCGAGCGCAACTTTATTTCTTCTTTCAAAGTTCCAAACGCTATCGCGTTAATAAAACTCGCGCCGTACGTGCGCGCCCGAGTGTACATTCGCAACGCACCGACCGAGAGCAAAGTACGATTGTCAAAGTTCTTTCGTGCCGAACGCATCCTAAGTATACTCGCAACTTGCGAGGCCTTCTAAAAATTAATTCCAAAACCAATCAAGCCGCGTAAACTCGCGGCTCCTCCGTGTATGCACACATCGTCGTTACGTAAGCGGCGATAGCGTGTAAAACGAAAATTCCCAGGCTCGAGTTGGTTTTTAAAGGCCGCTCGAATTCCGTGGGAAATCGATCGATAAGATCGAAAGAGGAGATCGAGGCGTCGCGCGCGCGCGTGCGCCGGTTTTCCTCGACTCCCCTACCCGCGACCTGCCCCAACGACGCGTCGAATTAACCGGAGGAAGGAAAAAAAATCGATGCGCTCGTGGGGGAGGATCGCGTCGCGCCGGCGGATCAATAGCCGATCCCGACCGGGGAAGTGGGATGAAGATATACTGTACGCGGCGGGCGCGTACCACCGCGGCGCGCCGCGCGCGCGCTCAGTTTGGCCGAGCGTTTCGGGCGGCGTCGACGGCGTCGCGCGGCTGTTCCTCCACTTTTTTCGAGTGTGTGCATTTGACGGCGGCGCGCGATGCCGAGAACCGGTGGCACACTATCGCATCTGCCTGACAGCCGGCGCCCGCGAGAGTAAAGCTCCGAAGTTCGGACTTGCAGCCCCGAGTGCACGTGTATATATATAGTTCTTATATATACACACGAACGCACGCAGGTGGTGAAAAAAAAAGTAAGTTGGCCAGAAAGTTTTACACCGCGACTTTCAATCGTACCGTTTGTCTTATGGCGATCGATCGATGCGAACTTGACCGCGCGCCGATCCGCGGGTGTACGCGCGCTGATAGCCCCCGTCTAAATCATTCATTAGCGCGCGCGACGCCGGGTGTCATCCGAAGCGGTGCGATAGACGACACATCGATCGTCTGGTCGGCTTGATAATTTTATTCAAATAAACAAACCGAGCTTTTGTCTACGCGCTACCCATTGTTTCTGTGATACCCTTTATCTTCAAATTAATTATACAGGGAATTCGTGTGAATTCATTAGTTGTTTGCAGTAACCGTTTTTTTTTATATATTAATTCGGTTTGGTGGTATCGTATCGGGAAAAATGCGCTTTATTAGTCACGTGCTGTGCGCGTAAAAATTCGCGATTTATGTTTATAGTAAAAAAGATTCATTCGTTTCATTTAAATGTGTCAGCCGATTGCTGTCAACGTGATACTTTAAAAATTCAGACGACTCATCGCGGTTTTTTGTCCGGAGCTTCGCATGTCGCTAGTTTAATTACAATTGTTATACAGTGAATTCTCGATTCACAAGTTTACGTGTTTATAGTTGCGCGTTTTTATGCAATAACTAGTAATTTACGTAACTTTTTTCATCTAATCCCGTGCATCAAGCGCCGTTAATAATAACTCACAGATCGGCGGTGCAGAATTCGTATACGTCAATTTATCAGCGAAGAACGAATTTGCGTGATGACAGTTCCTGCAGTGAATCATTCATAATCATTTTGTTCCTTAAGAGTAGTGCGCTATTCCGCGGGGCCGGAATGGCACACTTCGGAATTTGAGGAATCGTGGGCGCGCGTGGAATCTTTCATAAAGATGCGACCGAGTTCCACTGTTTTCTGATAGATTCATTTATCTTCATTTAAGCACCCGTCCCTTTTATAATGCGGGTATGAAATTGAGTCAGCAATTCAATTCGTTCCGAATTATAATAGAATCGTTAACTTCCCAAATTCTTGTGCAACACTATACGTTCATTTGTGCAATATCGTGAAAAGACAAACGATAATGTGCGTAAATTTTTTCCAAAACAACTGAATCGAATTTTCATTGACTTATCCAATTTTAAATTGCTTTTTTATCACTCGCAAAGTAGTCGGTATTTCCTCTAACTTCAAGTACTAGTAATTCTGTAGATAAAATACTTTATAGTTGTATAATATGATTATGAAAGAGATAAACACAGTAGAGTAGCGTAGAATGTAAGCTACGTGCGCGATTCATTCATAAATTTTGAAATAAGAGAAATGGGAGATATGCTATTTGCGGTAAAATGCGATTGGATGAACAACCTTGACGTACAATTTTTTTTCGTGTAAATATGTTTAAAATTACTGCATGTGCACAGATGATCTATTGTGCAGGAATTGTTGTATCGTTTATTTTTCTCGTATCTAAAAGATCTAAAGTGGTACACTTTTTACCCGTTTCAATGCTAGTGCTGGTTAAAAGGCATTCGTTCATATTGTAAAGTAAAAGCGTAATTGTTAGCTACAGTATGGTTTTATTGAAGCAAATACTATTTATCTAATTTCACAAAAACGGGAACTACATTTTATTAATAAATTAAATCAGAGTACGCGTTAAAGTAGAGTTAGCTGAGTAGGCGTTTATTTTTAAAAATTAACTGTAAATATATAAATGTACGAACTTACATATAAAAGATATTAATAAAAATTTAAATGTTTTTCAGAATCTAAGGTGATTTTGGATGCACTCGGTGAAATACGGAAGAACGGAAAAAACATACCAGCCAAAACATGGAGAGTTCCGAGAGGTAAATTGCAAACATCCTTTCTTATATAAGATTGTTCACGTGCAAAAATTAATAAGAGCATATAGATATTATAAAAAGGTTCCTGCTTAGTAGATTTTTATTTGTACACTCTTTAAACATTTTTCTAAATTCAAACATTTTTTGTTGGCCTTCCAAAAAAAATATATAAAAATTGTTTATTATACATTGTACACATTATTTATATTACTAATATCTAATTAGTCATTTAATATTAATGTTCATAATTTTTAATCTTAGCACCCCTCTTATATTTTTATTCAAAATTATAAAATATCGAAATAGTACATTAAATTTTGACAAAATGTGTTCAATGATTAAACAAGATCCAAAAAAGAAACGACTTTTTACAAAGTTTCTCTGATTTTTGCCAAAATTATTAGGCCAGTAATTGGCACGATTTTCTGGCAAGCTACCCGTTAGGGTAATGCATTACTTTTGACACTATCTTCTTATCCACGGCGCTGTGCTCTTCCTCCCTTAAACTTTTTGCTCACTCGAAAACGTCTCGTAATCTAAATTAAATATATACAAATCAAATAGTCAATCTCTATAATTAAAAACTGCGCCTCCTAAAAAGTTTCCTACTAGTTAGGTAATTTGAATTACCCAACAAAAAAATCTTCATACGTCGGATTTTTCCTCCTGGCCTGTCGCACAATTAACGAACTATTCTCATAATCCGCCGCAGTGATAGATTTGCATTTAATTTGTTCTTTCGCTCGTTCAAAGGTAAACCGCAATCGATCATTTGATACATCAACGATTGCGTAAGGTAAGGCGCAAATAAAACGCGTTTTATTCAATCAAAATGTCTTATGTCTTAAAAACCTACTTATGTTAAATAACGAACCGTGTAATTAAAGATGGAACAATGATACTACCATCTTGGATATACCAAGAATTGCGTAATTTTACTATTGCGTTCTTGATTATTTTTTGACCTTCAATTAATAATCTAGGTACCGATCATTTCAATTTTCATCTCGAAAACGTGCTATTTCATTTAAAATGCACGTTTAGACGATGTGTAAAATCAGAACTTATGTCGCTGTTATTATTGCAACTAATGATACTATGTATCCTCATAGTTGGCACTTAAGAAATTGAGCCATAATGCATCTTATCCTGAACAGGCGATCTTTATCCTAAAAAATGATAAAAATTTATTAAATTTCTAGGTACGAAGACAGTCCTGTATATAAGACAACCTCAGTCATGAATTACCGCAGATTATCAGGTAAAAACCATAATTACGCTATCTACTATTAAAAAATAGATTTCAAAAACAAAATTACAAAAACTTAAAATATTCAGAATTACTCATGAGTAGGAAACATAAATGACCAAACAATATATCCACTTAAATTATAGATAAAAACCTATTGTTTTAAATAATTCAATGAGCATTGATTTTTTTTAAAGATAACTGCTTGCATTTAAACGCATTGTTGTTTCTAATAATTTAAAAACTGTATACATTAAAAGAATAGCGTCTCTTTTTTTAAATATTTTAAATGATTGTCGGATTCGTTTGAAACGTGCTATTGAGAAACACGTTTTCGCGATCTGCCGAGAGGAAACGCATAATAAGCAGCGGCGACTGATGTCAATACCTTTTATTTGCATGGCGAATACCCGACAGACATGATCCCCGCGAGAGTAGTCCTGTACATGCTCTCGTTCTCCGGATTCGTCGTGTCGTTTATGATGCGGATGGACATCAACATCGCCATGGTTTCGATGGTCAAGTATCACGGCTCGGAAACCAACGTTTCGGTTACTTCAACTTGTTACACTCCAACCAACGCAACTATTCAAGCAGAAGATGCAGACGATTCCAAGGTAGGTTACATCATTTAATTGCAAGGAGGTACGGGGTGTAATAAATTATAGGATTAAATGAACCAACGGAATGTAGTAGTGCTCCGCGTGCTATGCTTAATTTAGTAAATTAGTTGTGCAAAAAAATTTACGAAAAAACATTTTTTTCGTTAGTACTTTTTTCCTAATCGTGTTATTACATTCAAACTTATTGTTCAAGTGCGTTTATTCAAGATAAAAATACACAATTATTAATCTGATTTTTATTTCGAATAGGAATATTTTAAATGTCTGTATTATTTTTGAGTTGAATACGAATTTTTTAAAGAATGTATATTTATAATAAATTTTTTTCATCATTTTTACAACTTTTATAGAGGAACTAAAATGAGTTTTACATCAATTAGTTTTTTTTTAAATTTAATGATAAAAATTAAATTTAGAAGTTTCCCAGCTGGAAATCGCATTAGTTTTCTCCCAACGATGAAACAATTTTTCTAATATTTTTCATTACCAAAATTGGCTATTAAAAAGGCTATGCGATTGTCAGTCGGTCAATTTAATTTAAGTATAAGTAAATTACTTTATTCTGAAATTTAAATTGTAAAATTATTCATAACTTTTTTATATAATCTATTTGATTCATTCTTTCAATATCTACTACTATCTATATAAAAATAGATGATTTCCCGTTTTTCGATTAATTTATGGAGATCGATCTTTATTTCTTAATTAGGAGAGATTAGGAAAATGATATTTTAGTGTCATTAGTTACCAATTTGTGTTTAATCTCTTGAATATTCATTAAACATTGATAGTAAATGTTTACACAATGAAACTATTAGCAGTAATTTAATTGCCATTTATAATTTATTTTTGCCTTTAACTATCAGGAAGTGACATTGTAATGACTTTCTATCAGTTTATAATTTTATAAGTGACGTAATTGAATTTTCTAAATAATCACTAAAAGCGTCAAAATATTATGATTTTTCAATGAAAACTTACTTCTGACTTGTGCGAACTTTCGTAAATACGATTTAATTAACAAAGATTTACCGAAGTAACTAAAGTAACTAAAGTAACTTTAATCAATTAACAAAGATTTACCGAAGTAACTAAAAAATTGTAAACATTGCAGGAAGAAAAAGGAGAATTCGATTGGACCCCAGCTATACAGTCGACAATAATTGGCTCATTTTACTGGTGCTACATTCTTTCTCAAGTGGTCGGCGGTGTACTTACCCAATACTTCGGTACGAAGACGGTCTTCGGCGGATCGCAACTGCTCACGGCACTCTGCAGCGTGCTAATACCAACGGCCGCTGATTTTCATTACGGTGCAATAATAGCCCTGCGCAGCATTCAAGGATTTGCCAGCGTAAATATCCCGTTAATTCGTTTAAAAATCTAACGGAAAATTGTGAGGCGACGATCAATCTTTGCATCGTCAATATTTTCCCCTCGCTTCGCAATTTGTAATGCGATTTAATGGACGAATATTGATAGGCGCTTCACGATACTTACGTAAATCATCAGGGTAAAGCGAATTTAATACAATTTTAATGTATTTTAGGGTTTGACGTGGCCTGCTATGTATGCCATCGTTGGACACTGGATACCTGTGGTAGAGCGATCGCGTTTCATGTCTTCCTTCCAAGGTAATAACGCAAATCAACTATTGCATCACACATTATTAGCTTTTATTTTTTACGGCAATGCTAAAATTCAATTTCGTGTGTTACAGTGAAACTTCAATACTTTTTTTCTAAGAAAATTCTTTTAGTTAAGAAAAATTTACGTAATTTACACATTTTCCTAGGGTTATGACAAATGTATTATGTAATTTAATTGCCATTTATTTTAATCTATGCGCATAATTTATACACATTTACAATTTTGTTCATCCTCATCGTTTTTTGAACTATTTCAGCGTGTGCTTTGATAAAAAGAAATTAATTTTATAAAAATTTAAGAATAGCAAGGTAAAGAGAGAAAAATAAATGACAAAACACGCATTGAGAATCAATAGTTAAAATGATAATTATATCCACTGCAGCTGTCCACCTTACGCATTTAGAAATGTTTGCAAGCGTTCATTATTCTATTTTCTCACTTTATCAAATGCAAAATGCTTGAAACTGTCCTTCTTTTTATCACGTGGCATTGCGATATTTTTAGCAAGAATTCATACATTGCGTTAATTAAACAAATGAAATAATGCAGTAATTATTTACAACTTGAAAGAACGTCAATGTCTGTAAACAGTTAAATGAAAAAGAAGGCAGTATCTAAAGTATATATCATTTACATAATCGTACGAAAATTTATAAATGAATAAAATCGTGATTGATGGGTTAAAATTTTTACTCTTAATCATTACAATCATAATAATTTCATAAATTTTTACGAAATTCTCACCTTAATCATTACACATCAGACATCTCTTTAATATTTTAAACAGGTGAAAAATTATTTTCAGAAAGAAAACGTTTTTAACAAAATTTAACTATATAATTATTTACTATTTTAGCGTGTAAATTAAATAATTAAATATTACAGTATGCAAATATTTTAGTTTTAATGTGAAATACTAATAAAAAGTTCTTACTTAGGTAAAACTAAAAGTAACACTATAGTTTCTACACTTATGTACTGTTAAGATATGCAATGACTTTTACTTTTGTTAGCCCAGTTCGAGTAGCCGCATAGCAGACAGACCGCACGCGGGCGACCAAATTAAGCCGATTTGCGCTCGCTACTTGATGAAGGTATACTCATCTGTGACCGCTCAACAGCATGAGAAAGGCCGAGTGTACTTTATCAGTGCGACGACGGTCAAGCTAATTAATTAATTAACACATCACTCATTGACGAGATTCAATTCATAAATGCGCTTTTTCCTTCATCGAAAACTTTAACTGTGCCATTTGCGATATTATACGTACGTTTATCTGGATTTGTAGAACTTGTCAAGTAAAGTTTATCGGAACGGTTTGGCAATTTCGTATAATTATCGAACTTGATTAGTCACGGTTCTTCGTGATTCAATGGCGATTTTGAAGCCGAAAATCATGACTAATCAATGAAGTAATGATTTACGTAACGACATTAATATTTATCACTTGGCAAAATCTTTAGAGTTTGTCTTTGTTTCAATAACTATATAGCAATTGCTTTAGCTGCGTTTATAGATTATCTAACATCTCGCTTTAAAAAATAAAGTCTCGTTTAATTGAAGATTTTTATTGAATTGAAAAAATACATGGGTAAAAGTTTTCTTTAGATAATTTTGCTATACTTGAGTTATCAATAAAATCGTGTCATTTAATTTCTTATTTGCAGGTATGGAAGTTTCATTGTTCCACTCATTTCATTTATTGATTTACAATTACATATAAACTATTTAAGCTCAGTCATTTTAGTCCACTAATGGCGCTTATTAAATAATAAATTACAGTCATTTTGTTTTCACTAAAACAACTGTTTATTTTACAAACTAATTGTATCATTAGTATACACATATATTATAAAATTAAAAATAATAGCCATTAATTTACAACTAACAGTGTTTATTAAATTCATTTCTACAAAATAAATTAGCTTTTTTTCTAAATGTGACATTTCATTACTTCATTCACAATATATAATATTTTTTATTCAATAAAAAAATCACTGAATTTTACAAACGCATCTATCACATAAGCTCGCATCTCTTCATCGCTTATCCTTATCAAAAAAAAAATCTGGTAGTAAAACACTCAACACGTTGAGGGTTCGAGAAGCGAAAGCGCAAGTGTGAGGGCGTCGACGGGGCTAACTAACTAAAAATAAAATAAACAGAAAAAAATAATATAAAATCACACATACACACATACACGTACACACAAAAAAGTGATGCAAATGAGTACGACAAGAGACTAATTTACGCCTGTATCATTTTTTTTTACCTGGCATTGCAGAGTTGACGCGAGCGTGCGGAAGAGTCGGTGTGTGTCTCTCTGTCTGTTGATCACCCACAAACCACAAACCACAATCATCATCGCTTATCGAAGTCGCGTAGGCGATAGAGATCTCGAGCGGCGAGTCCCGAGTCGTATCCAGAGCGGCCGACGTGCCTGCGCCGGAGAGCCCCGTGGAGAGAGTATCCCGACGTTTACGGCCGAGTTGCGTTAGTAAAAGGCGTCGCACGCTCCCGAGGCTTAAGAGCGACGAAGCGAGCTCGATATCGAGCGAACTCCTATGAAAAAAAAACAAAAAAAAACTTAATGAAAGCGTCGATGACGCGCATGAACCCCTGGAGTGAGCAGACGTCCTGCGTCTCTTAACGCCTCGATATGCTTCTGTCGTTGTGCAGGGTTCAGCTTCGGCATCGGCATCACTTACCCGCTGGCCGGATTCCTCATCGCCCACTTCGGATGGCGCGTCGTCTTCTACACGACCGGCAGCATCGGGCTCTGCTGGTGCGTCTTCTGGTATTTCCTCGCCTTCGACACGCCGGGGCAGCATCCCAGGATATCCAGGCAGGAGTTTCAGTATATACAGGGCAGCATTGGAACCATGTCCAGTGATCCTTCCGAGGTACTTCTGAACTACAATCTGCGGCTTTTCTGTTCAGCAATTAAAATTTTTTTTTTCAACATTGAGCTAATATGACCTAGAATTGTGATTTCACAAGTTTAGATAATAATTCATCATATGAATAAGTTATGAAAGCCAAAGACGTGTACGTTTACACCCTTTTTAAATAAAGATAAATTCATTTAACTATCCTTTGTAAATCTGAATATGTGAAACTTCACTGATTAGATATGATATGAACAGCAACATATTCTTAATCAAAAGAATTCCACTAGTAATGAAATGTTCCATATGTTCAAATTTATAAAAAAAAACTGTGTATTAAAAAAAATGTATCTATTTTTTAAAAAAATTTCATATTATTTAAAAAAAAGTGATCTTTTTAAGTCTTATATCGAATAGCCACAGAAGTAATTTGTAAATTAAATCTTGCAATTCGTAAAACTCGATTTTTTTTAGGCTGCTACTGTACCATGGAAGTCAATCTTAACATCGTGGCCAGCCTGGTCAATCGGCATTACAACATTTGGCCGTATCTGGGTGCACTACGTTTTCATTATAGCCGGGCCTATGTACATTAAAACTGTACTTGGTCTCAGCATTCAAGCTGTAAGTATGCCATAATTTATCTTAATGTCACGGTGACTAGTAAATAAAGAGATCGATTTTAAATCGTTCGTTTTTTTTCTTGTATAGAATGGAGTTCTCTCTGGTGCACCATTCATCTGCAGTTACTTCAGCTCGGTTGTCTTTTGTTACATCGCTGATTTGCTCGTTACTAAGCAAATACTTTCACTTACAAATGTCAGAAAAATATTTACTGCACTGTGTAAGTTTTTATTATTCATTACCTTTGTACTTGCCACTACCTTTGAATACGTCTTTCTTACGTGAGTGTCATGTTTTACAGCTCAAGTCATTCCTGGTATTTTGGTCCTGCTAATCGGATATTTGGGATGTAGCATTGTTCTAGCTTTGATAGTCTGGTTTATTGCTGTGACTTTGATTACTGCAGCTTATGCAGGAGCAATGGCTAACATTGTAGATATTGCTCCAAATTTTGCTGGTAACATATAAGTTTTATTAGGATGCTACTTTTACTTCTCAAATTTTTACTATCTAATTAAATACCCTTCAATTTAAAGGTCCTGTATTGGCTTTTGCCCAAACTATTCACATGACAGCCAGCTTCTTGTCTCCCATTGCAGCTGGCCTGCTTACAGAAGAAAGTGTAAGTGATTTTTCTATTTCAGTAAAAATTCCGTAAAATAAATAAGTAAATTGATGAAGAAAATAAAATATTTTTTTTTGGACTTGCAGCAAGCATTAGACGCTTGGCGAAAAGTATTCGGTGTAACAGCTTGCGTCGCTTGTGGCACCTACGTAGTTTATCAAATTTTCGGCACTGCCGATATTCAAGCCTGGAACTACCCAGACCAGAAGTATCCACAGTCAGTGGCGGAGGATTCTCAACCACTCAACGATTCACCGACCCACAAGGCTAAGATAGTCATCCGACGACCAAGCAATCATTCCGTTGGAGTTTAGTATTTTTAACTTTATCCAACACAATTTACCAATGCATACTTAAACTTGAGATATGGGCTCGCCGTCAGCGCCTTCGTATTCTGTTCTTCCATGCGTCTCCATCCTAACATTCTAAAACAATTTTGGTATCGTTGGTGTCGCTCGATCGCGAAATTCGAAAAAAAGAAGTAAGTCGACTCCGCGAATTGCGACACCGACCGGTGTCGAATGACGACGTCGTTCTTCGTAAGCTGTACCTTCGATTCTATCTTAATTATTTTTATTATCTATTATCTTATATAGATGTACATATGCATATAAGGTATACACTCATGACAAGAAATTTTATTTTATACACCGAAGAACAAAGCAAACATTAACAAAACAAGAAAATAACAAAGAAAAAAAAGTAAAATGAAAATGCCTTCGATAATGTAGCCCACGCAGTTATGCTGTAAGGTTGTAAATGTATGATTCATTATTAATGTATGCATTGTTTAATCAAAGCAAAGGGTGGAGTGCGATTTTCTGGAGAATCAATAAAAAGAAGCAGCAGTGTGATAACTATTAAAATGTACGACACGTTTTATATAAGCAGAGATTTTTCATTAAATTTTTCTTTTCTCGTGTGTACATAAATACATTAGATTGACGTCGTTACTTAACGAAATTTACTTAACTTTAATAATTGACTTAATTCGAAGTTGATGAGAAATCGATACTTAATTTCAGAAGACTTAAACGTGTCATTAGAAGATGTAAATAAGTATAAAACTTTAAATTCTAAAACTGTCACCCTCTTTAAAATTTCAATCAATGTATAAAATAGAATCTTATTTTTTAACAGATACGACAATATTTTCAAATGTACTTTAACGAAACTTTTTTTTAATAAGTTACACGATTATAACTCATACCTTACGAGTTTTTTAAGAGAGCATATTTTAAAATATCTTTAAGTATTATCGTTTTAATAATACGTACATGATATATAATGAATACATTGACATATATTTTGTTACTTAAAGTAAAAAAACATGTATAGTGTCAGTGCCTTGTGGACCATATAAATATGTATAACAATTAAAGATCCTTTTTATAAGCACATAATTTCTGTGAACAAAAAAATAAAGTATAGACTTCTATATAAAATAGATTATTTACTTTAAGAGACCTTTACTCGCGTCTGAACAAACAGGAATGAGAGTGAGAAAGAGAGAGAGGGAGAGAGACTACGAAGATAGAAATATATAATGTAAATGTATATATTAAATCATTTGTGTAAAGCAAATTCTATATTCTATATAGTTAAAAGAAAATGAATAAATTGTCGCTTAAATTCATAATTTGTTGACTCGATTCCCTACCTCGTCGTAGTGAGTAAAAAATAAAAAAGATCATTGCTCAATTGAAACAAAAAATTAATGTGAAATGTTTATTAATATAAAGAAAATACATTAGAGATTTTGTTAAAAGTAAATAAAAAAAATTGTTTTACAAAAACTTGAATTTTACCAACTCACAGTAATTCAATAATCTATAAACCGTTTCCAAAAAGACGTCTCTCACTCGAAATAAAGCATCTCACTCAAAAGCAAACGAAAGCTCCCGCGACAAATTTGCCTCGACGTTTAAATGAAAAATCGCGCGAAAAACGCTAACGAGTCAAAAAAAAGGCACAAGGATAAAGGCGTCACTGGGCGCGGGCAGTGAGCGTCTGAAGGATCGCTTATTAAAAGTCGCTCCGGCATCGCGGCGGCCTCGAAGTGTATTAAAAGCGGCCGCAACAATGTGTTGCGGCACACGCTCGCCGGGCTACTCCCAGCCGCCGCGGCGTCTCTCGGCGAAGAGGAGGCGCCTCGACTGGCAGCCCATCAGCCGCCGGCTAAAGAGCCGATTGTGCAAAAAAGTCCCGCTTGCATTATAATGCGAAAGTAGTGAAAGGAACACGCCCTGGGATCGTCGTCATCATCGCGCTCATCATCATCATCCACATCGTCGTCGTCATTCCCCCTGCATTCTGATAATCGCGGCGCACGTGCGCGGCGCGCGCGCCCGGAGGAAGAGGGGCCCACCGCGAAGATATTCGCGCGATGCGAAAAACGAAACGCCCGCCGACATTCCACGGGGATACACGCTCGCCCGCACTCGCGCTACCTTAAAACCTTGCGGGCGGGCGAGTCCCCCCTTATACTTCGCTTATGAGGCTCGCTCGCGCGCGCGATATTTATTGTACATTGTTGCCGGTACGCCCTGCCGCGATTTGCATTCGTTTCTTCATTGTTGCGAATTTATTGGGTGGATCGGGGAAAAATTCGCGCGAGCACGGCCATGTAAGATCCTGGAAATTGCGGCCTTTTATTGGAGGAGCCTCGTTAAGACGTATTGCCCGATTGATATTGCGCCTTTTTAGCGGCGGCCTTTTTTTCTCAATTGTAACAATACCTGCACCTCTCGCATTGGAATTTAATTTGAATCTTACTTAACGATTTTCATTATCACATTTTGTAATCTGTGTAGGCTGAGAAAAGGTAAATGACTGATTATCGTTTACAGTATATATGGAAAAAATGTTTAAAAAATTAAATTAGTTGTTCGAAAGAAAAGGTAAAAAAGTTGCAATCAGTGTCTTACCGTACTTGACTGTTTCTACTTAATTGGTACAAGCTTGGGGAATAATTAAAGCAGTCTTTTCTAAACATTACCTCTCACATAAAAGGGTCTAATGTTATTTTTAAATTAAATTCCTTTCAAGTACAATAAGTAAATGACAGTATAATTTCCATAAGTTCACCTTTTAATTATCAGTTTAAATCAAGATTATTATTCTTTGAAAAATAGCAAATTCCCTTTAAAAATGAATTAAAGATGTGATTATTTAAAAATTTATGCATATACATGCAAAGGAGGAAGTTACTTAGTTTAATTTAAATTATATGCAATTTAGCGTAAAATTACAGAGTTTGATTTAAATATTTTTGATCATTACCTGCATTATTAACTCGTGCTTAACGTGAAACTTATTACGTAACTGAGTAACCTCGCATCTTTAAATTCTTCTAATAGTAAATAAAGGGGCGGACGGGTATTACGATTTTTGCAACTGACGGGCAGATGTTACATAGAACTGATTATGAAATCCTTTGATAAAATTTCTGGAGCATATATACATAATTCAAAAGAAAGTGACAAAGCACTTTTGCTGAGAGAGAATTGCGCAAAAATTTATTTTTTCTTAATTAACAATTGTAATAATTATCGATAAAATTATAATACCAATAATTATTTTTTATTAAAAAGATACCGATCTTTTTTTATTTTCAAATGGAAAATTGCTATATTGTAATACTATATAACTGTAATTGGAAAAAATTACATATTATTAACAAAATAACTATACTAAATGAAAAAAAATTATTTTATAATAATAAATAATAAACCATTTCTACTTACTAAATTAATCATAAAAAATTGATCTGAAACTATTGCGAATTTAGTGCGTGACAAATTTACGACAATAAAATGCCGAGCGTATTTAAGATATTACCCGTACAGACAATGATTAGTCAAAAAGTTCAATAACAATAAAATACGGTCTGACAATTAAGAATTTGGAAAGTACATCTATTGTACTTGCAGGTGTTGGTGCTCGTTCCGCGAAGCTGCGAGTTGATCATCCCCCCTATATCGCGGATTCACTCCTCGCGACTCTTCAAGTGCTATAAATTCACACGGGATTCACTCGGCGGATACAATGCTTCGACGGCATTGCGAGTCAGTTGACGTTGGCCGTTCTAAAGGGATACCGAAAGCCAATTTTGCTTGAGAAAAATTGTTGGATTTTTTTTTCTTGTGATTATCAGTGACTATTTACTTGTGTACCATCATGAAGACTGCCTTAACTTTCGTAAGTTTATCGCTCATCGTAACAATTTATTTTAAAAATAATTTAATGATAGTTTTAACTAAACCAGATTAGTATTTTCTAATTATTAGTGGTGGTCTAATTTTATACATTTTTTTTATTTGTTAATCAAAGGAATGCTTGAGAATAATTTTATTTCTTATTAGTTTGTGTTTAATTGTCAATGAAAATTAGAAAAATTAAGTTTTAAAAAGTAAATTATAGAATAAAAGATTTATTAATTATGCAGTGCATAATTAAAATATAAAACTATTTCTACATTGTTGAATTTTTAACTATTTATTTTGTTCTTTTATCACACAAAACAATTAATTTAAAGGTAATGAAACAATTACAGTTATTTTAGTTAAAAAATTAACATTTTATCTACTGACAGATAAATAACCATTATTTAAAATAATTTTATTAAATCCTTTATTGATTATTTTTAAAGTAAATTTTAAAATGAAAAATGCAAGAATAAGATATGGATAATGAAGTCTTTCCTCGACGCTAAATTATCAGGAAATCTCACGCATTTGTTCAGCTTTACAATTCAACTTACTTACCCATGGCGATTCCGCAAAAAAAAAACCACCTTTAATTGCGATGTAAGCGTGATTAATTTATCTTTAATTGGTATGCTTACTATGTCTAGGTGATAATGCTCGTGCTTTCGAGTGCGATCAATGCACAATTTCCGTACAACCCCCAGCCCCGGTACAATCCGGATTACTACGGAAGGCGTTACGCTATATTGCGGCAAAATCATGAGCAAAATATCGATGGATCTTATTCGTTCAGGTAAGATATAGAAAGGTAAAATTTTATTTAAAACGTGGATTTTTGGCATAATGACTTTACTTCACATTTTCGGAAAAAACTAAAAAATTTGTATCAAAGAGAACAGAAAAAATTATTGAGAAAATTGAATAAGCTGATTGATATTATAGATAATTAGATTAGAATAGAATAGAAGAAGATAAACGATCTTACATTTTAACGCAAAGATTAAAACCTAATTACGGAAAATAGAGTTTTGTCGTTATGCCGGAAGGCTATAGAAAAAGTTATTATTAATTTTAATTGATTTTATTTTTATGATAAATATTTAAACGATTCAAACATGATTTTAAATACTTCATAAATATTTAAAATCAGGATCATTTTATCCGCTAATGAGCAAAAGGAGCCATAAATCACACTCGAAAAATAAAAAATTGAATTTTAAATGCGACAGATGTAACACAGTCGAATAACGTAACATCCTGAACTTGTTATGAGTATGATAGATCTTTGTTTCTAAAAAGAATCGCGGGCATATTTTCTTTACGTAAAAATTAAACATAAAATTAAAAAATTAAACATCCTTCCATTCCACTTAAATTATGTTTCATTTACATTTTAAATTATAACAAAAAAAGAATAAAATGTACAAATGACAAACAAAAAAATACATCAATTAGTAAGATTGTTTCATTTCAAATTAACTAATTAATTAATTGGACGCGAATTATTTCGTCATTTTACACGTCAAATAATAAGCTCGTAAACAACGGCAAAAAAGAAAATTCTTTCTCGCTGAAAGCCAATAAAGATTCTTGCTAAACTAAATGGGGTGGATTCTTCCAGCGCGGTTACATCAGCGAGAAAATGACTAACTGTCAATGTGTCAAGTTTCTTTAAATCTGGTTCTTTTATCAACAATTAACATAGTCTCCGGTGTAAAAATAAATATTTTTCTATTTTTAACGCCTTCGCACATAAACGGTAAAAATTAAAAAATACGAAAAAAAATAATTGAAGATGCTTCCCAACGAAATCTGATAATTGCCGTGCTAGCATTACTGTAATTACTGTAACCGCCACTTTTCGAATCAATCACGGCGGCGTTTTAACAGAAAAATTGAAAAAAATAACGGTCTCGGATGGCAATTATATCGCGTGAACTTGCATAGAGGCGATATCTCGCAAATTGAAAGAAATCAATATCTCGTGAAAAATTGCGCGTACGCAGATTTGACATCGCGATATGGTGTTATTTTCAACAAAAGCACACCTGGAAATACCGACGCCGACTCGGCTAATTTTTCACGACGCGCTAATCATAAGCCACTCGCGGCGCGCCGTTTAAACGCCTGGAAAGCGACTACTCGCCTCCTCTCCTTACAGAACCGCCAATTACTCGCGCGTAACGTCTCCCCGAGCCCCCGAATTAATGCAAATACCTCACCAAGTCGACAAAAATTAATCCTCCCGCGCCAGACAAAAGCGTCCAATTAAAAGCGCCGGTCTCATTGTTCAAAAAAACAATAACCACTTAGAGCGTCAAAACCAATGAAGCAACAAAACGCGCCGTACCGAATCCCCGCGCAAAGCACACATCAATGCCCGCAACAAACGCGAGACTCTCGTTGAATCTGATCGCGAATGAAAAAGAAAATAAGGAACTCGGCTAATGGATCATTGTGTATTCTCGTCGGGCAGTTACGACACGGAGAACGGGATTTCGGTGGCGGAGCAGGGCAGGCCGGTGGGCAAGGGACCGCAGCAGGTGGAGGTGGTCCAGGGCCAGTACAGCTACACGGCGCCGGACGGCACGCCGATCCTCGTGCGCTACGTCGCCGACGAGAACGGCTTCCAGGCGCGCGGCGCCCACCTGCCCACGCCGCCCCCCATCCCGCTGGCCATACAGCGGGCCCTCGCCTACAACGCCGCCCATCCCGAGGAGGACAACGACTACTACCGGAACAGATACAACTGAGGCCGCGGCGCACGCGCCTCGCTTAGTTTATAGATGCTCGAAGATGCGTCAAGCAATGGAGATAGAAAATTTCAGAGCTCGATTAATTGTTTCGTTAGTTAAAGTGTAGGAGTTTTATAAGTATTACACAAGTGTATTTTAAAGTCTAGTTATGAAATTCTTAATGTTGTTGATTTTCAAATTTTGTTTATTTTTAAAATATTACATTTTAAAATACATTTGACGTAAAATTTGTTACTACCTTTAGTCCAGAATGGAGTCCTTGTAAATTGTTTGTACTGTGTAAAAAAATTATTTTTATTATTGACTGTAGCATTGTATAATTGCAATTCGATTGTAGTGTAAGAAAGTAATTCACTAATTATACATTTCAATTCAATGATTTCTTGAAACAACTAAAATTTTTTATTTTCATTGTGGACGTATCTGTACGATTTGGAGCAGCCAGTTACGACGATTCGACGCTGACTAATTGTAGATAGATTTTTAATGAACAGACGATTTATTTTAATCAACTTAAACTAACTGTTGTTCAATGTATAACGCATCCCTCCCGCAATGCAATAATAACAAGTCCCTCCCTGACACTTATACTCTCTAGAAATCTCTCCGAGCAATAAAAAGTAAAGAACAAGAAAATAATAATAAACCGGCGGGATTGATTAATTTCCCAAGTCTTCTTTCACTCCCGACGCATGGGCGTCGGATAGGTAGCGGCCCGGTGGAGGGAGAATTACATCGCGTCGGGTTTAAAAAAGGAAGTGCAGCTATGCGCGCATACAACGCGGCTCATCTTATTGGCAATAGATCCTAAAATTTATCGGCGATCAGGGAGGAGAATGGAAGACAATGGGCCGGCACAATGGGCCGCATACATTAAAGTCGAACACGCCGGCGATTAGCGGTGGCGCGCCGGTGTACACGCGTATACGGACGAGAAAATTTGCTAATAACACGAGCGCCGAGTCAATGTGGGTCAGTTTGACGCGCGAGGCATTCTTCCTCTCCTCCGTAATCCATTCTGCGTTATTCTCAAACTTATATACCAATTATAAAAGCGCCGCGCGCGCGCGCGCGGGGGGATAATGATCTTTCGCACTGAATGGGGCGGCGGGGCGGCGGCGCGAGACGCACAATGCAGTTGCGGCAGCCTCCGCACCGCGCCAAGCGTGAAATACCCCCATTGCGAAAGGTAACGTGTTCATAACGGCCGCGGACCTCGCCCATTGTCGGGAGGAGACGCGTCGTCGATCAAAAATCCCGGCGGCGGCCGCGATGCGCTTTTTTGGCCGCGCGGTTGCGGGAGGAGCCGCACTCCGGTATGTCGACACTCCCTCCGCGGTGTTTTCGCAATGCTGATTAGACTTTTAATTGTTTTTCTGCAGAGTAGACTTTGTTGCGTCGCTGATGGGAGATTCGAGCGCTCGCTCGTCAATTGAGGAGGGAGACGTGCATGATTGATGATAGTTTAGTATGCGGGCAATCGCGAATAGCTGAGAGGGTGAGGATAGTTTTATTAGCTTTATTCCTGGTTCAAAATCTATTGAATTCTTTTTCAAGCACGTAATGTGTGTACAATCTATTTTGAATTAGCTGTATATATCATCGCGTGTAATGATAATAGACTACATGGTATTTATATTTAGTAGAGGTAGTTGTTTGCCTCATCATTGTTATTATCTATATATCAAAGGGACATTCGTCTGGACATCAAAACAAAATACAATTTCAAATTATTTGTGTAGAGTGGATTGTTGAGTGTTCGTATCACAGTTGGTTAATTGCTAACGGTTTTAATCTCTTAACTAGCGCTTATCACAATCGTGTACGTTTTAGATTACATTCAATTAATTCAAAAAATTTTATTCTCTACCGACTTACTTAACTGTGTTTTAAAATTTTGCACACATTTACGTTTTCATAATTGAATTAACACAAAGTACAAGATTTTGAACCGTATGCAGAAATGAATAGTAACATTAAAATTTCATTTAATAAAAATCTTTATCCACATTTCAATTAAAAACATTTTATACAAAAAATAGAATATATAAAAACAATCTTTAAAAAATCATCGCGCGCACAAAATAAACTCCAGCAATCGATCATTCCTGATCGTTATCCCCGTTATCCTCGCCGTTATCCCTGATAGCAACCAAAATCCTGTTGAGGTTGCTAATTTGCCTGTTATGCAATTGCGACACGACGAAAGCGTAGAATATGCACATCTCGGGGAACTCGCCCCGCACGGTCGCGATGTACGGATTGACGATGGAGTTCCAGACCTCGGTGTCGCACTGGTACAGCAGCATCGCGACGTCGAGGTTGCCGGTGGCGTATTTCGCCCACTGCCAGTCCAACGCCCGCACCTCCATCGCTTGGTCGTGGCGTCGGAACCACAGGTTCTCGCGCACCATCAGGCCGTTGCAGATCATACTGTGCTCCGTGGCGGTGCTCTCCTGCATCTCCTTCTTGAACGAATCGAAATCTTCGTTTTCGTCGAGGTACTTCAGATACGAGGTCGACTGGACCACGTGCCTCAAATTTGATTTCAGTCTGAAATCAACATTATTATACTTTAGCAAAAGATTGGAAATCTATTTTGATTATTGATTGTACAGAGAGAAAAGTTGTACTAAAATTTTCAATATAATAACGAAATTTGCTGGAACTGTTGAAAATTCTGTTAGATTTAGTAAATTTTAGTAGATAATTTTAAGAAATTATAGTATTCTTAAGAAACTATTGAAATTTTCCAAGAAATTATTGCAGAATTCTAAGAATTTATTGCATTTTTCCAGGAACCTATTGCAGTATTCCAAGAAAGTATTGCCGTTTTCTAAGAAACTATTGTAATTTTCCAAGAAAGTACTGAAATTTTACAAAGAATTATAAAATTAAAACTAACTATTGCAATTTTATTCTGAAGATTTTTTTCTACGCGAATATTTTAGTAAAGAATATTATACGTAGTTTTAAAAATTTGAATACTTACTCTTTCAACGGATACGGCAGTAGATAGTCTTGCAATTTTACGAACAGCTCGCGATAGACCGACTCGTTGTTTTTCTTCAAGTACATGCCCTTCCCGTGAAAGTTGACGATGTACTCCAAAATAAGCTGCGCTTCGGCCTTGGTAAACATCCGGCTGTCGGCCCGCTTGTATCCGCACATCTCGAGGTCCTCGACGACGATCACGGGCCTGCCGTACTTGCCCATGTCGGCGAGGAAGCACTGCGGGAAGAAGTCCCAGCCGTAGAGCGGCGCGCCCTTGTTGAACATGATCACCTCGTTGAGAAAGCCGTTGTAAGCTCGCTTCATACTCGGCTCTTCCGACGACTCGCAGCCCACCGGCAGCATCTTCACCAGCACGCGGAAGATCTCCGGCTCGCCGGAGAACCACACGGTCATCCTGACGCGGTAGACCGGGTAGTCGACGTGCAGGTAGTAATCCATGGCCTCGAAGCGCATGTGCTTGAGTTCGACGAACTCGCGCGAGCCCGGCTCGCAGAAGCACCGGTCGCGCATCATCTTCGGCATCAGAGTGTCCTCGATGAACCTCAGGTCCTTCTCGAGGTAGTCCATATCTGATGTTTCCATTTTTCTCTTGATTTCGAACGACGAGTACGAACGGAGCAAAGCGTAGAGCGACTTGGATGCAGGAGGCGGGTCGCGAATGTAAACTGGCGACGCAATAGGCAACAACCCGGCGCGATCGCAAGTGCTAGCACACTGCTCACTGAGTCACTCGTCGCCGCTGTATCGCCGGCACCGGCCCTCTGCTGCTCTGTACTGATAACTAACTGTCTCGTGATGGCAGTGTAAGTGTTAGAGTTTTATTTATTGAAGTGATTCCTGAGAGGCCAGGGGAGTGGGGGAGTCGATGGAAATCATGATCGACAGTTGTACACGAGTACTGTGTGAACGGAAAAACTTTGGGAATGCGACAGTACCATTTGGCTGGTTCATGTAGTAGTGGACGAAACTGGTATTTTAGGGGTGGTCCTTCCAAAAACCGGGTATACAACTCTTTCAAGTTCTTGATAACGCTGCATATCTCTATATCTTCTATATTGATCCATTATAGATCAGCGCTTTCAACTTTTTCCTTTAACATTTCGACAACAGCTTCGACAATTAGTCCGAAATTTAATGGATCATGTACGATCTCAAAAGAACTACTAAACAGTTCGCTTAAAAAGCAATTCTTAAGTATTCGATGTATCTGCGAAAGAACAATATTGATTCGCGAGACGCGCTCTTCCTCACTAATACATCCAATTTTTATTTACAAATTCATTATCGTTTTATAATCGTTGATATGTTTCTTCGTTTATTGAATTCTATCATGTGTACTGAGTATTGAAAGAATTTTTAGTTTAAATAATTACTGAATGGAGATAATAGACCACATATTGCGCAATGGTTTTATCTTTAAAGCCATATTCATTGTACACACTAAATGCATAAAATGTGAATCACTTATATTATGTAATCAACTAGTGTAGACATAGCGATTTAATAAGCATACTTATTTGCAATCATAAGTACGATCGTAGTGCAGTATAGTAAACTTAACACTGTTCAGATAACATTATTATTACTTCTTTCAATTTACACTCGTTTATTTTGTGATAACATTGTTACTTTATTTATTTTTTTTTAAATGAAATAAAAGATTCCGATAAAGCAGGAATAGAGTTTCAATAGAGATCTAAAAATCCGGAGAAAGCTGTCATTACTTAACAAATTATATTGCTTTCATTTTATTCAATAATATACCTATAACTTATTAAAAAAATTAAAAAAAAAACTATATAATTTAAAAAAAAATTACGACTAAAAATAAAAAGTAATAATCGCTATAATAGATTGATTTTACTATTTCAAATATTTCATTCGAATGTATAGATGCTGAAGCTCTGCCTTTTGCTAACTTCAAGAAATCAAACGTCAAAATTTGTTCAAAATTACAAAAAAAATTAGACATAATAATTAATTTAAAAAAATAAAACATTTTAGATTCAAAATGCAATATCCCTCATTTTTTCAAAATCCGCCGAAAGAAAGTAACCAAAATTATGGTCAACAACCACTTTTTTCTCAACAAAATTATGGTTAGTCCAAAAACCAAACCTATGAAACTTAACAAAAACGTAAAATAAAAATGCAATGCTTCAGTGTTAACAAACAAATAAAAAACCCAACTAAAAAAATACACCGACTTATAAATTTTCATTCTAAACTTTAGATAACATTCAACAAAGCAAGTTCGGTCAAGGAGTCTACTGCACTTGCCATCTAATACAAAATCAGCAAGGATACAACAACCCATACCAGTCAGGTCCGTACGGCCAGAGGAACGATGGTTTCGGTGGCCCGGCTGGACCGGTACGCCACTTACCCGGTTGCACTCCTCTGCCGCAAAATGTAATCGATCATCTACGATCCTACTCATCCACGTCGACGCCGTTTATTATTGTGCCAAATGGACCTCCGGCCAATCCACCCTGCCCGCCGTGTGTACAGCCGATCGTACAACCAAGCTTCATTCCTTATCCTCTACCTCCTTCGATATACCAGTCCTTTTCAGGTAAGTTTGATCGCTTCTTAAGTTTTGGTTGAGGTTAATTTTAGATGTTTAAAATTTTGAATTTTTGAGGTAATAAAACATTAGCTGAAGGGTTGAGGGTTGATAAGAGTATTAGAGCGTGGTAAACACTATAAACGATAATTGTTCAAAAGGATCAAAATTATATTTTTTATAAATGTGATTTTTAAAAAGTATTTTAAGTTGTTAATTTTTATGTGTTTTTTTTATTTTGAGGTAAAATTTAGAAACTGCAAAATGTGCGCTAATTTTCCCTTGTAGCATGCGTTAGCGGTGAAAACTTTGTAGCTAACAATGTACGGAGAATTTCTTTTCAAAATTTTGTCGAAAATGACTATCAGTATTAATAAATCTTTTATTTATTACTTACTTACTATTTTCGTCTATATTGAACCTCCTTAAAAAAATAAAAAAAGAAAATACCAAAAGTAAATTTTCATCGGCGACAGAAAATCAAACATGACATTGACTCGCGCCCCTAGCGATCTAAAAAAGTCGATGCCTTTAACGAAACGATTAAAAAAACGCAGGCGCGGAGAAGCAATGCAAGTGTCCGCACGACAATTCGAAAGCGCCGTCATGCGAGCTATGCAGCAAATCCGAGAAAGAAAGCAGCGGCGGCTCGAGGTTCGAGAGCGCAGGCGGCAGCGACTTCTGGGGAACGCATCAGCAGGTCGCGGAAAGCTGCTCGAAGAAAAACTGCCCGGCGGCCATTCAATTGCAGGCGATGATCTCGCAACTGCTGGGAATTCAGGGAATCATCCCGGCGGCCGTAACGCGGGTACTGCTCAAAGTAATACCGACGTCGAACGTCGCCGAAACGGAGGACAAGATAATGGAGCAGGCGACGAGGTTCGTCTTCTCTTCCTTTTTTTTCGCGCTTCTCTGTATGCCTTGTTCGGCTTTGCTGGAAAATCGTTTCGGAAGGTGCAATTAACGCGCTGCTAAATTATTTATTTTTTTAAGGCCAATTAAGGTAATTGTATTTATTTGATTTCTGTTGGAGTTGCACTTCATCTTGTTTGATGACTTCGTAACTGAAGGAAAAACTAATTGGATATTGCGAAGGTTTTTCTTTTCATTTATGGTACAACAGTTCCCTTATCAATTGAATTATCGCTCAGATATCGATACGATTAAAAACTTGAAATGTCTCAATTAAATTTGATATAGAGAAAATTGATAATTTATTTATAAACGTTGTTTTTACCTAAAACATTTTATTCAAAATTTTATATATTATTTAAGAAGTAATTCTGTGCAAATTTTCCAATAAGCAACAATACAGAATTTATGAATTATTCGAATTTTCTTAAAAAAATGTTTTATATAAAAAAATTACTGTTTTCTAATTTTTTTAAATAGTTTCAGTACAATTATCAATTACTTTTCTCTAATGTTCCTCAGCCTTCGCTCCATGCTAACAACTTTGAAAGCTGAGAAGACATACCGCAGAAATTGTTGACACCATTATTTAACATTTATTATTTTTTAAGAGTCCTTAAACTCATTAAATAATACAGGAGCATCAGAAACCTATCGAAGGAGCAGCTGCTGAAAGAGTCGAAGAACAGCCAGGAGATCGACAAGCTCCTCAGCCTGTACCTGACGTCGTCGACGACCTTGCCGCAGGTGATACCGGTGCTGACCAACGCCCAGCTGAAGACCAACACTCTGCGCGCTCAAGTGGAGGCCCTGGTAAACGCCTGGGTGATGGAGGACCAGGGCTGCACGACCGAGGCGCCGGAGCCGCTGGAGGCGCTGCTCCTCGAGCTCAAATCCGAGGAGGAGCTCAGGCAGCTGCTGGCCGGCCTCCGCGACAAGGAGTGCGAGGAGCGGGTCAACCTGAACTTCGCCGTGTACAGGTCGCAGCGGCTCCTCGCCCAGTCGAGGCTCAGCAACGTGCAGAGGAAGATCCAGCAGATCGAGAACGAGATCAACAGGCGACGCGACGGTGCCGACGTAATTGATCTTTTCTTTTTCATCTTCTTTCATTTCGCGGAATACACTTTTTTACACGCGCGACATTCAATTAACCGATCATTGATTGATATTGATTAGGTAATGTGGCTGGACGGTCGTACGTGAAACTTTTCTTGATAAATAAAATAATTGCTCATTTTTACATGATTTAACGTGATTGCATTAAGCAAGCGTTATTCAATAAAAAAATTAATTAAAATTAATCAATAACTAGCTTTCAAACGAATTTTACATATGTATATTAACTAATTGATATAAGGCAACGTCAAGTTTAAACAAATTAAAATTAATCATCAGGGCCAGCCTTTCGGACTCAAATGCAGAAACATGCGTTTCTGTAAAGTAAACCGTGACTCATTTGGGCAGTACGCGCCGCAGCAAATTTTCGAATCACCGGATCCTTTTGCGGATGCTCGCGCTAAGAGTCCGAAACGACTGCTACTGCAGCCTCACGTCGGCAGTCCAGAAACTACCTACGTAAAACCGCATCACATTCACAATTTGAGTTCCCCGTCATCCGATAATCCAAAAAACCAAAGCTCTTCCGCCTACTCCTCGATAAAATGCACCGAAGACAAAACGCGGTATTCAAAATAAAAAAAATACGACCGAGAGTCTTTGCTTTACTTTATTAACAGCATAAAGTAAATTATTTTCTTAATACGATGAACATAAATTTTATTCATTTCAGGCATACAAATGCTTTCAACTTAAATGTTAAGAAATCAAATTCAGGCATAAAATGTGCGAAGAAAGTTACAATAAGTAACGATGAATGTAACTTGATGAAAAATAAATGCAACAATTTTAGAGAGGTAGAAGAAAAAGATAAATCGTGTGACAAATACAGAGAGAAAGAAGCGTTCGTTTGTGACATTCGTGCAGAAGAAAAACACATTCAAGAACCTGAGATTTAAAAGTAAAAATAAATTTAAAAATAAATAAAAAAAGGAAGCAAGTAATTTAGAAACAGAAGTACCCACCAAACATTTTATAAGGTGTAAGGAGTAACATAAACATTTGTTAACAAAGGTAACTTTAATTAATATTAGATAAATAAATAATTTAAAAAATTTACTCGAGGTTTTATTTAAAGTTATAATCATGAAAGTAAATAAAAATGTTAATAATTAAATTTTTGGGAAAAGATTACTTTAACATACAACTATATACTTAAATTATAAAAAGGACTAAAAACCATAGTTGTATGTTAAAGTAATCTTTTCCCAAAAATTTAATTATTAATAATAATATAATTAATAATTATTAATTAGACTCAAACATTTTGAACTCCATACATTCAAAATTAATAACCAGTGCTGAAACAATAATCAAGTGCGAATCTAATATAGTATGAAAAAATTAATTTAATAATTAGAGGTGCAATTTACTTTATTTTCCTCTATATTACAATCTCTTAGTTCGATATCTTAATCTTATTCCAAGACTCAATATCTAAACTCATTTAAATACCACGATGTCCATGATAGATATCAATTTCTTTCAGGAATAATACTTTGTTACTTTGTATATAGATCGATCTGTTTTTTTATATATATATTTGCTTCGAACTAGTTCTTTCAACGTGTTTAATAATGTTAAACTCTGGTAAATATATAAATTAAAGAATTTAAGTATTTTGCTGCCATAAATAGCCTTTGCGTGAAACTTTCTCTTGTGTTATTTTCGGTGTAGATTTAATTTAACTTAATCAGCAATAATCTTTTTAAAAATTTGTATAAAACTCTGCTTTAGCTGTCGTAATGTTTATTTACTTCTTTTACTCACACACGTACACCCATACGAACACATACTTACGTTCGCGTCGATCATTAAAATCCTTACGGCATATGATTAAATTTTAATCTTTAAAACGAGATAATAAAGTCGAACATTTGAAAGGATAAGTGAGAAAAAACTCTGCCTTATCAAAATCGTATTCGTAATGCGAGTATCTATTTCTTTTAAAAGATCTTCATAGAATACTTAGAATTATAATTTGGACTGTTTTGTTAATTCCTTTGTTAATTATTTAATTGATACACGTGTATCCTCTTTGTGGAACATAATTTTTGACAAATTATTATATACAAAAGTATTTACAATCTTACATATACATTGCTAAAGGCGTATTTAGTTTTCCCATATGAAAGTTTTTAAATAATTAATCTTTTTAATCGCGTAAAAAATAATTTAGTTTTAAAGTAACACTTATACAATATAACAAATCTTTAATTAACAAAACTTTAGAGACTCTGTTCTCCTCTATTTAACGCCACTTACTTCTTAAATAAAGTGCCAGTAACAAATACGATTTTAAAATAGTGTTAGTAAAAACGTATTAGTATTAGATTTGGAATGAAATATTCAAATTCCGGCTAGTGATTTTCAGTTCAATCCTCCTTATGCTTGTAGTAAAAACTTGTAAAAAGATGTATATTCGATTGTAAAAATTGTACGCAAGCAAAGGTACGTAGTAAATTGATAATGTGTCACTATTCTCGTTTTTTTTTTCTTTTTTTTAACAAGAGCCGATAACAGTACTCGGAATTTTTCTTGTGGAATATTTGTTAACCGGCACTTTTAAGCATTGGTAGACTTGCAACTTGAACTATGATTTGAATAAGTAACGCTGTGCGCGGAAGTCATGAAGCTAAACTCTCGAATGACTAATAGTCTTTCGATAGAATACTAAGGACAGGATTATACACCTCCATTTGACTTAACAAACGCTTAAAAATTATACGCCTGAGTGAAAACCGAAATGTAGTCAGATTACTTTGAATTTTAGCACACGACAAATCGAAATAATATAAGAGATGTATAAAATTTCGATTACTAAGGTAAAAGTAATTTTAGTATGTAAATAACATGGCTTTTGACACAGATTTCATGTTAATTACAATACTAAACAATTATACAAAAAAAGATAATTTTATACATTTAAACAGGTCAATATGTTGGTGACACGCAAATTTCAAAAAATAAATATATTAAAAGACTGATATTGGCCCTTGCTTAAAATAGAGTAATAAATAGAAGCGCCGCGATTAGGGCATCTAACCAATGTACAAGAAAAAAAAAAGAAAAAAATTGATATTTTTTCCCCTTATGTGTTCGAGTATTTAAAGCGACTAACGAATTTCGTGATTGCAGACGTTGCTTCGGACTAGGCCATACTGATCGCAGTATCTCGCACGCGAGATAAGCAGGGCTCAATTAACACCTTTGGTGTACTCGATTTTTAGCTGTCCAAGTTTGACTTTGATATCATGAAAATTCGGCCGCTTTTCAGGTTGCAGATCCCACGCCTGAGAAATGTAAATAAATACCAATTAAAATTAAACAATCACACAACATAACTGGCAAATTGATAAAAATAGTCACCTGTCTCATGATGTCATACACTTCAGCAGGACATCCATCCGGTGCCTCCATTTTATAGCCTTTTTCAACGCATTTAACGACGTCGACTAGTGGCTGAAACATTAATTTGTTTAATTTAAAAAATCTCCAAATTTTGTATTAAACCAAAAGTAGTGAAACTTACTATTCGTGGGTAAGGCACCCGGCCAAAGGAATAAATTTCCCAAAGGAGAATGCCAAAACTCCACATGTCAGATTTGTTGGAAAATTTCTAAAAATAAATTATTTAAGTTAATTAAATATTCTAAAACTAGATGCACTCGACGAAAGAAAATCTAATTTACGTTTTGTTTGAGAGCTTCGGGAGCAGTCCACTTGATAGGAAGTTTGCCCCCGTCAAGCGAAAAGTTCTCGTCCCTCGCAAGACCGAAGTCCGAAACTTTAGCGGAGTTGTCCTCGGCTACGAGAACATTTCTTGCTGCCAAATCGCGATGAACAACGTGCCTGGACTCGAGGTACGCCATGCCGGCACAGGTATCGTACGCGAAATTTATCTGATCCTTCTTGGAGACGTGAAGACGGCCCCGGGACCTGAGGTAGTCGACGAGCGAGCCCTTGCTCATGTACTCGGTAACCAGATACATGTGAGGATTGTTGAACACAAGCCCGAGCAGCTTGACGAGGTTATCGTGGATGAGGGAAGTCATGAGGCTGGCCTCAGCGAGGAACCGCTGCGCTGCCTCACTGTTGTCCTTGAGCATTTTGACGGCGACGCGTTCGCCGCGGTAAACGCCGAGCAGGACATCGCCAAACTCGCCTTTTCCTATGCATTCGCGCAGCTCGATCTCGTCCCTCTGGATGACCCAGCCAGCCTCGATGAAAGCCTTCGGGTCCACACAGAAGTCCTGCTTGCCCTGTTTGGGCAGGGACTTGGTCAGCTGAGTGCAAAGCCCATCAGCGTCCTGCTCGTAGTGCTCGACGAGAAGAGCCAGATTTTCAAAGAACTCCTCGTCGTCGATAGTCAGCTGGTTGTTCTTGTACTTCACCCGGTAGTGCTGCACTTTGCCTTGGTAACAGACGCAGAGCGTGTAGTCGCCAGGGAAGTTGGTCGACTCACGTACCAGGAACAAGCCATCCTCGCGCGGTCGCAGTAATCGCTCTGCAGTCTCGCGCGATATTTTACCATGAAACCACCTTGAATGAAAATACAAAAGTTAAACACAATCCTCGTTTTACTTTTCCAGAATGTAAGGTCAACGCTTTAAGACACGTGTTCTCTTAATTACTCATTGTTATTAGTGTCTTAAAGCGCAGCTAATCAAATATTTTGATAACTTACGGCATAGCGTTGAGTTTGACTTCGTGTCGGGTGTTGTTTCCAACTAGAAAGTTGCTATTGGCGTTCGAATTTGGATTAGGAATCGCCGAGCTGGTGAAGCTCGTTATGTTCGCCGTCGCCGGCATTGAAGCCGTTGTCGTCGTCGGCGACGACATCGTCTTTGTGGTAGAAAGCGTCGTGGTGACACTGTTCGGTTGCCGCGGATCGAGCGGGCAAACGATGTGTGAAGTAGCTGCAACGACGGCTATGTGTGAAGGAATAGTGGTATGATGATTTTGGTTGCCGTCAAGCTTGTTCTGGTGACGGGTAGCTGCTGATAAATTGGGGTAGCCACAACCCGCATTGTGATACGTTGGCATTACTGTGCAGGCAGATTTGGACGGTGATCAGTCTACAAAAAGAAAATAATTATATAGTAAAACAATTATCAAAATATTTATATACCTATATTGTTTCATAAAATATAATTAAATAATCTCCATTCAACTTTTTCCTAAACACAATCAATTATATTGCAATATATTATGAATATACATACAAATTATGCGTAAGTAATATTTAAATTTATTTGAAAGCTTTTGTGGCCTTATTACTATAAAATAGGTCAATAGCGAATGTTTAATGTAAATAATTTTTGTAAAAAACTATTTATTTGTTGATTTGTACGAACTAGTAGATCTTAAATGGGATATTATTAATACAAAATAGTATTCTAAAACTTAAAAAACGTATACTATAATTTCAGATTAGCAACAATTATAAATTTAATTTTAATAAACAATTAATACCTGTGATTACAATGTATTCAGTTCCATTTTTGGTAGACGGTTATCTGTAACATGAAATAAAATAAATTATGGTTGAGCTAAAAAAACCTCTACCTAAAAAAAACTTAAATTTCAAAGCACAAAATATTGTCAATATCTTAATTGTACTAAATTTCATCTCTGCAAGAGGATAAAATATCACTGATAAAACTTATTGATTCTAAGAATTTGAGACTACAATACTATTTTAAGGTGTTACCAAGTGAAATTATAATCTATTTTTAATGTATTAAAAACTTCTTATTGACATTGAGAAAGCAGACTAATCAGGTCCATTTTGATTGGCTAATTACTTGCTGTTTACCTTTCTCTTGATAATATCAAGTTGCACCTACTTTCTTGTATCTATAATACGATTAATAAGCAGCCTCCCAACTTGCTTATAAAAAGAAATTGAAAAATCTTTGCACCACCACAAAACCGACAAAAAAAACGAGCAATTCACCACAGATCACTGTAAAATATTCGATCGTAGGCACACCAGAAACAGCAAGTGATTAAAGCACAGCCATAAGTAGAGCAAAATTTATGCAGCCAAAAACAGCGGGCTGGGCCGCGGAGATGAATATAAATGCAAAAGGTGAGACGGAAGACGGAGAGGACGGGGAGACGGTAAAAGATGGAAAATGGAACGAGAAATTCGGAGCAGCACTCGCATTCCACTTTTGTAAATATATACGTCTGGCGGGATAGGCGGAGGGACGGGAGCCACGGCGCAGCAGCCGCGGCTACTGCTTATTCACCGGAGCCTCGCAGGTGGGACCCCACGGGGACGAGAGAAACTTCCGAGGGCCGGGGTCGCCGGGAGGGCACACACGAGTAGTAGTCTCGCCGAGCACTTACTCTCTCTCTCTCTCTCTTTCTCTCTCGCCTTCTCGCTCCTTCTCTCTCCCTCTCACTCTGTCACTCTCTCGTTCTCGCGCGCTGATCCGAAGGAGTCTGGCGGAATGTGGGTGGCGCGCCAGACTACGCCGCAACGTCGAGTCCGCAGTCCGCGGGGAAGAGCCGGCGCGCGTCGCTGGCCAACTGTCGAGGCTCCGTCGCGGATCGCCCGTGGATACTTGCCCCAGGGAGGACGCACAGCTGCACCTTGCGCCCCGTCGCGCGCACTCACTCTCATCTCGAGCGGGCGGCCATTTTGCGCTGGCTCCCTGCACGCGCGCACACTGCCGCCGCCGCAGCCGCGGGCCTGCAGCCGCCGCCGCTCTCTAGCTCTGTCCCTCTCTCTCGGGCTGCCGCTGCCGTGCCCCCCACCCACCGCGCGGCGACGGACGGGCCTGATCCGCGGAGCAGATCCAGTGCCACGAGCCGCGACCGCCGAAAGCCAAAACTGGCCTTTTGCAGCGGGATCGCCGCGGAGATCGGGAAATTTCTCCCGATCGCGCTTGTCATTTAGCGGGAGGTATACTTGCTTATCGCGCGCGTTGAATCTTGAGCAGCGAAACGAGAGGAGCGGTTCTGGTTTTTAATGATCTGTCTGACGGCTTTGGGTGAATTTGTTAATTAGTTGATTTATTGACGATCGCTTGAAAATATATAATAGAGATTTCGCGTTCCTTTTGTATTTTAATAACTTGTTTTGCATAATCGAAATGAATTTTAACGCCGAAGTAGACTAGAGAAACTATAGTTTTTTAGAAACTTCAATATTCAAATTTATTTAACTTATATCTCAGTCCGCTTTCTATTTCGTATTACATTTCATAAAATATATTTTACTAATCTATAAATTATAATGAGAGAACAGAGAGTATATCGTTTGCAATTTTGAAAAATCAAAATTGACAATTTCTTAAAAGTAAAATGTTATACGTATAAGCTCTTATGGTTAAAGATATTTGCATATGTTACAATGACATTCCATAAGTCTTAAAATTATGCACAAGCTCCTTTTTTTATAAACTTTGTACATCATTAACCGTTTTCACTTTCACTTTAGGAAACTTTTCAATTCATTCAATAACATTGACCCAATTACCATCTTCTCACAATTTACACAAATATTTAAAATATCATCTTCAATTTTCACTGTCACTAGTACCAAAGATTTGGAGGCAAGAGTATGAGCTGCAAACCTATAAATATAAATTTTATAAAATTACAGTATAAATAAATTTAGTCAATGAACTGTAATACTAAATTAAACTGTAATTGATCAACAGTAACTGTAATTAACTCAATTTACCTGATAGTTTCATTTTCATTTGATATTACAGCAAGATTAGCTGCTTCAAGAATTTTCTGAGGCAAAATCTTTTTATCAGCAGTATAATTGATTTTAGCATTGTGTTCATTCATGCCTTTTAATTTGTCTTTCTCAGATAAGAACAATGTATCTGATAAAATTACAGATCTAATAATCTCTCCAATAGGTGCTTTTAGTGCAATATTACGGGATATTTGTTCATCTTTAACCATAAAGTCAACACTGAATGAAGCAGGTTGAGTGGAGTCATTAAAATTAATGCCTAAAGAACAAGATAAGAATGCATTCGGTTGCAGTACAGATACTGGAGAAAAATCATGAACGGACATTCCACTTGGTAGTGTCTAAAAATAATATATAAATAATATAATACACAAATGATTACTAAATGTGAAATTTCTTTGAGAAGTTTAAATTTAAAAACTGTATAACAAACCTTATTTCCAACTCTAATGTCCTTGATAGGCTCACTGGATTCATTGGTAAAAGTTAACTCAATGTTAACCATTATTGGACTAACTAAATGCTGGGATCTGGTGAACCTATATTCAATTTTCAATCCACTCCCACTGACTTTGTTAAGGATTTCGAACTTTTTCACTGGAATGAACGAAGGAGATACCTCTTTAATACCATCTACAGTGGATGGCAAAGTTGCGGTCGGCAACATTGGCGTGAGAAAACCGCCTAAACTCGGTGTCATTATTGGAGTCATTGGTACAACTAAACAATTTAAATGTATTAGAAATAAAATATATTTTCAAAAGCAACTTTCCAAATTAATTTAAAGTAAACAAGAAAAATATTTACCATCATCCAAGTCCAAAAGTAAATCAAGATTACTTTTTGGAGTCTCTTTCTTTTCTTTTTTATTATCTGTATCAGATTTGTTTGCGGATTGTGGCGCCGATTTATTAGGCTGCTTCTTTTGTACCTCAACTTTTGGCCCAGAATCGTCAGAAGATTCTTCGCTATCCGATTCTTCAGAATTACTACCAGAAGCGCTGCTACTACGACCTTCGGAGTCGTCATCATCTTCATCATCATCGTCGTCGCGAACGTTAACAATTTTCTTACTTCTTACTTTTTTCTTACCAGAATCGGATTTTTCGGATTTGTCTGTTGTAGATGATTCCTCGTCCGATGTATCGCTACCTGCTTCACTGGAATCACTACCGGATTCGCTGTCACTGTCCGACTCCTCTTCTGAATCTGTATAAAATTAAAATATTTTTAAAATGATAAACTATCATTTGATGTGATCAATCAAGAATAAAATAAAGAGATACCTTCTTCAGGTGAGCTTTCATTTTCATCTTCCTCATCATCATCATAGAAACTTTCCACTTTTTCTTTATACTTTTTCTCTTTTTTATCCTTTTTACCGTGATGCCTGGTACTTTTTACTTCCTGAGTAATTGTTAATTCAGGAACGTCGCGAACAGATGGATCGGGAGGTACATCGGGAAACGGCGGTAAGGGTCTATAACCATTACAAGGCATATCCAAATAGTGCGACAAAGTGCCTAATTGAAATTGACTGTCCTTGAACCTAGACGACAGAGTTGGAGCAGGCTTATGTGCCAGGAATATTTTCTTTGCAAATTCGGGCAATTTTTTGTCGGACCTGCCCTCATCTTCAAAGATGAAAAATCGAAGAAAGCGTGCCCGATCTCTGATATCGTAATTCTGATCGTACTTGGCTAATTGAAAAATGTACTGACAAATTTTGTTCGTTTGATCAGGATTATTGAGATACAATTTAACAGCCAGATTTAAAGTTTGCAATTTCACTATGTCCTCTTCATTAATAAACGTTTTAGCCATTTTTCTTAAGACGTCGGGTGCAATTTTTGGCACTCTATTTGAGTATTCTCCTAACAACCATAAAATAGATGCTCTTGCTTGAGGTACCGTGATGAAGTCCATTAACTTGGCCATGTGAGCTATAATATCTTTATGCTCATTTGGTTGATTTTGGAGTAGTTTTTTTATGACTACTACACTTTCTGCCACAATGGCTTCTGCATGGGACAAATTTTTTAATTAGATGAATTCATTTTATTGGATAAATATATTTTGCCCTTGCTTTCAAATTCACTTCATATTTATAGGACTTACAATTGCCATTGATACCTAAAATAGTAAAAAATAAATTATGCTAACTTTTCTAAATATCTACAGAAAGATTTGCATTCAACATTCATTTGCTTTTCAATTATTGCAAATTACTTTATACTCAATCTTTTTCACTCATAGTACTAAACTAAATCTATGTATTTTTGCTTAGATAAAAATTTGTGGAATTCAATAACAAGAGCAAAATTCTTTTGCAAACATGCATTTTTAACAATCCTTACCATCTCTATTACTTAGTAATGAAACCAGTCCATTGAGACAAGTATCAGTAACTTCCTTTATATTACTAGCACATCGACCAATAGCTTGAATACTAGCACCAACAAATTCTTTATCACTACTTGAGATGTACGTTTGGAATTCTCTCAAAATTACACTAATACTTGTTTCAGTTGCCAAATTAGTCAATATATCAAGTTTTAACAATTTTATATGAGTAGGATCAGATGTTCTAACAAAAAATGACTTCAAAAAGGGTTCAAACATTCCCTAAAAATAAAAAAGTTTAATTTTTAAGCAATTATTTATAATAAACAAAATCTAGGTAAATAAATTAAATTAAGTAATTTATAAGTACTGTTACCTTTCTTGTTATAGAAATATTAGCTATGCAATGTAAAACTATACTTTGTACTTCTCTGTGACCTCTCAGCAGCCTTATCAATGCTTTAGCAGCTACCATGGCTTCACTTCTAGGTGCAGCATGGTGATATAATTGAGCTACTGCCATTACCACTGCAGCATTTCGACTTTGTAATAAAGGTTTTGTATTACGAAGAAGTAATCTATGGTCAGGATCAAGAGTAAATTTTGGCTTTTTTGTGACAGATGATTCTGAATCAGAATCATAAAAAGGACGATCTTCATCTTCTTCAACCTCCTAAAAAAATTATGTGTAACAATCATTTAGGAATATCATGAAAAGGAAGAATGTTTAACTTACATTTATGTTAGGATTTATAAATTGTGTTCTGCAATATCTTGTCAGCATATTAACAATAACTACTTGGCCCCATTCATCGACATCTACTAATAAATTGCACAGTTTTCTGTAATTTTTGTGTATAAGATCTATCCGATCTGGACAAACTTCTTCAAAGGCCATCACAGCTGATCCCACTACTAGAGTAGTTTTATCAGATAATAACTTTTCAAGAACATTCATAAGTTCTTCTTTCTGTTCTGGATCCAAAGAATATAATTTTGGAATAGCATGAGCAGCAGTCTTTCTTACATAAGGCGACATGTCACTGGCTGAATCTTTTATAGCCAGCATTACAATTGGGACTATCATTGGCACCCTTATACTCGACAGAACTCTCAAAGCACTAGCCCTTATCAACTGATTAGGATCCTTCAAAGCTCGTTGAAATGTGGAAATTGACAACAGTGCCAAATCCTGCTGGTCCTCTGCATAGCGAACCAGATAAACATAAACTAACTTCTTAACTTCGATATTCTTTGAGACTACATTTTTCACCACCGCTGGAAAAAGATCAGATGCATCTCTTCCTTTAGCTACCATCTAAAAAGACATTAAACTAATTTAGCATTTCTAATGTATAACAAACTTAATTAATTTTTAAATCTAAGTGTACCCCGATGATTCTCTTCATAGCCTCCAGTTTCATTCCATCTTTGTTACTATCGAGCATCTGCTTCAGATCATCGTGTCTGTCAAAAGTAAATGCAACATCAATAAAAAGAAAGTTCAAAAATAAAACCAAATTCATGATCAAATACGCACTTCTTGTAATCGGCGTGGAAGAAGCCGCCGGAGGCGAGGTCGGTGGCGAGCTCGGGCTCGGCCCCGGCGGAGCTCCGGTCGTTGCTGTACGAGCCCCCATTGTTGGAGAGCGTACTCGCGGCGGCGGTCAACATTCTCGCGCCAGCTGCACCTCCCGCGGATGCGCTCGGCGACCTCCTGGCTGTCGAGGGCAGCCACGCTCCCACCGCTACGACGTGGCACACTTTGCCAGCCTCTTACTCCCGGCACCACTCCGCGATCGCCCTCGACGCTATCTCCGATCTACGCCCGCGGTTCACTATGTTTTATTGGTTAAACCAGTCGGGCAGTCGCTAAAAAGTGCACTATAGCTATAATGTGTGCCGTTGGTATTGGCGAGAAGATAGCCGAGGGTCGTGCATTGGCGCTACGCTTAAATTTGTGCTCCGATTTCTCTTTCATGAGGTGAACGTGAATGAAAAAGTGATTAAACGAAGCTTCGAACTCGATGATTTCGTGGGGAAGACGAAAGGGCCGTTTAAAGGGCAACCTTTCCGGCGCAATTCAACTTCAATCATCGTCTGCTGTAGATCAGCTGATCGACGTGACGTCAGGCTCGCTCGGGTTCCGCGAGGAAGTTCAGGCGCCTCGCAATCTCGTGACTTGACTTGTGATCGAACATGGAGTAGCCGAACTGCAGCGAAAACAGGAGGCTGTTCGATATTCTTCGACGCAGATAAAACTGAGAGTAACGCAGAAGCCAGGGTCCTCGAGTGCTAGCTGTCCGGGAGACCCACAATCATGACGGACCGCACGAACATCAAGGAGATGATTCCTGCCCTGCCGGACGAAAATATCGGTAAGTAACAGCGCCGAAAACAATCGAGCCCCTCCCACGCAATTCGGCTGTCTGTTTTTTACAAAGTGCTTTTCTCAAAGCTCTTTCAATCTCAAGCTTTGGCTTGCTGCCTCTTTTGAGCTTTTTCCTTTTGATGATACTAATTTGCTCCGAAATTGTGCAGACATGCTTGCTGCGACCAGCATCCTGCAGCAGCAAGCAGCCGATATTAGGAGTCAACGCATCAACTGGCAGTCTTACCATCAGTACGTAGAGTTCATTTAAAGAAGAACTGCTTTTGTTACGATGGTATGATACATTGGTAATAAATTGCTTTCTAGGTCGCAGATGATTTCAAAGGAAGACTACGATTTTATAGTAGCTTTCGATACTAGTGATGCTGCGGCAAGAGAAACTAAACTCAAAGAGAATCCTGGACAGGCAGCTAAAACGTTCCTTAATTTACTGGGTCATGTATCTAAGGATCAAACTATCCAATATATTCTTACTATGATTGATGACATGTTACAAGTAATACTTAATTATTGGCTTTTCAATCAAATTATTATGGAGTTAATAATTAATGTATTAATTCTTCTCATTTTTACTTTTTAGGAGAATCGTAACAGAGTTGAAATCTTTAAGGAACATTCTAATCGTAAACGAGAATCAATATGGGGCCCATTCTTAAATCTTTTAAATAGACAAGATGGCTTTATTATGAACATGACGGCTCGAATAATTGCAAAGTTAGCATGTTGGAGTCATGACTTAATGGAAAAAACTGATCTTCAATTTTATCTTACTTGGCTTAAGGATCAACTTAAATTGAGTGTAAGTATTCAATACGTGCTTTAAAATCATGTCATTTTGAAAATTTTTACTTAATTAACAATTCAGAACATATTATTTTATTTTTTTTTTTGTTTTATAAGACTTTTTTATCAAACTTCTTTTTAATTTAAATAAGCTAATAGTATTTGTTTCAGCTAATAGTTTATTAGTTTTTTTTTTAGTAGTTACCAATAGTAGTTTCATCTCTAAATAAGTGCTTTTGCATGCTTATTAACTATCAAAGAACTAATATCAATTTTTATTCTTGCACAGCAAAGGTTTCTAATCCAACAAAAAATTAGACCAAATGTTCATTTGAAATTTATTGTGTAAAAGTAACTATTTTTAAACAGGAAATTAAGTAAAAGGATTCATAAAAAATATTTAAAATTTTGAAACTCTTGGTCTAATTTTTAATTAATAATTGAATGATAAACTAACAAATTTGGCTTATCTGTGCATTTAATCTTTGTGCTAAGTTTGCAAAATTTAGATGGAACACATGCAGTCTTGTAATATTATAAAATACATGGTGCTTTGTAAATGTGATCATTTTTAACATAAAGTAGTCCTAGTTATATAAAAAAAATTAAACTTTCTGTGGAGTATATCAAACTTCAGAATTAAGTGATGCTGGTTCAGTAATTGAACAGTCATGCATAAAAATTAAAAGCAAAAAAGTTAACATAAGTTTGTTCAAAAAAATTATGTAAATAAACTTAAATTTCGGCACCTCTTAGTGACATGGATCTATCTTGAAAGTTCATCATTAATGTTAATACCGTAAAATTTTAACTAAAATTGACTTTATCATCATTTTATCTCAGTGCAACGTTTCAAGGCGGTCTTATCTCATAACAGCGTAATATTGTATTTTGGAGCAGCAGATCAATTAGGTTCTATTTCGGAGCATCGCTTCCATAAAATTGTACCTCTGAGTACCATTTGCGCGAGATTCATTATCTCAAGATATCAAAAATAGTTTTGCATTGCATTGCACTGGAACGTGTTCTAATATAAATTTTGAAATCCATTTGAGACAGAATTTTACTACATCATTTTACCTATTTACCAAAATACCACTAACGGAGAAATTGTTTAAAGCCATTCATAAGATTTTTTTATTTAAGATAGATCCATTTGTAGCTAGGAGGCACCAATTTGGAAATGTAATATAATCATAACATATTTCAATATATTGTACGTTTCAATAACATTTTTGTATATGTGAAATACATTTCTATAACATTAAAATATGTATTGTAATAATAAAATGTTAGTATATTTAAAGTTAAAAGTAAACAAGAAATACACTTTTTCAAATGTTAATTAAAAATATCACAGCCTTAAAAAAAATGCAGAACATGAATGTTGCTTCTGGTCAAGGGTAAAGGAATTAGTGTAAGACAAGTACAGTATCTCGAAACTGCCATGGTATACAGTAGGTTTTTATAGTTTGAGGCCCTACAGGAGGGAAGCATGCATGCCGAGGTAGTGCAGGACGCCAATCCCACTGAGGCTGGAGAAGCCAATGAGCTACGTGAAATGCTCAATCCGGTTGGTTACGTAACAGTTTGTAAATTAATAATGGTCGATTTTACAATTAATAAGTATATTCATCACTAAACTACTTTATATCGTTTACATTATGATCTTTTATATCTTACTACAAAGCACCTTCACAGGAAATACTTAAAATCTTTCATTGAAACTCATATTCAGTAAGACACATTTTTTAATTATATTAAACTAATATAAACTTTGATGCAACTTGCATGGAAATTCTTTTTAATTATTAATAAAAGTAACTTTCTTATTATTTGTCAGAATGCCAATGTAATATATGCATGCTTGATGCATCTACTATTGGAAATTCTTAAGAAAAAGTAGTAAATTTATGAAAGAAGAACTTTCATAAAATTGTTACTTTTACTAGAATACAATTTCACAAATTAATTTATGTACTAATTATTTAATTTTTTTCTATTTAGAATAATGAGTATATTCAGTCAGTGGCAAGATGTCTGCAAATGATGTTGCGCATTGATGAGTATCGCTTTGCTTTTGTCTCTGTTGATGGAATATCAACTCTTTTAAGTGTCCTTTCGGGCAGAGTGAACTTTCAAGTTCAGTACCAGTTGATATTCTGCCTTTGGGTACTTACTTTTAACCCACTGCTTGCCGAGAAAATGAACAAATTCAATGTTATTCCTATTCTCGCTGATATACTGAGTGACTCCGTCAAGGAAAAAGTTACTCGAATCATCCTTGCAGTATTCAGGGTAATTTTTTATTTCTCTCAAATAATTATTAATATATCTTTCCTGAAAATTTTTGTTAATAAACTTTATTATTTACTTTTGTAGAATTTGATTGAGAAGGTTCAAGATTCTCAAGTTGCAAAGGAACACTGCATCGCTATGGTCCAATGCAAAGTACTAAAGCAACTCTCAATCCTCTGTCAAAGAAAGTTCGACGATGAGGATATCACTGACGACATTGAGTTCATGAACGACAAATTGCAAGCTTCCGTTCAAGATCTGAGCTCATTCGACGAGTACGCAACAGAAGTAAAATCTGGTCGACTCGAGTGGTCACCCGTCCACAAATCTGGAAAGTTCTGGCGAGAAAATTCGAGCCGGCTCAACGAGAAAAATTACGAACTACTTAGAATTTTGGTTCATTTGCTGGAAACCAGCAAGGATCCCCTGGTTTTGAGTGTGGCTTGTTTTGATGTAGGGGAGTATGTACGTCACTACCCCAGAGGAAAACAGTAAGTTTTTTGAAGATCTTTATGGATTGATAGTACACTGTACAAAATATACTGATAAAATATTTTTTTTTTAAATCGTAGTATTATTGAACAATTGGGAGGTAAGCAGCGCGTGATGCAATTGCTGAGTCACGACGATCCTAATGTAAGATATGAAGCACTTTTAGCAGTGCAGAAGTTGATGGTGCACAATTGGTACGTATTGGAATTTATTTGATATTTTGAAAACAATTTTTTGCATGGTTCAGTCATAGAAACTTTAACGATTATTCTTCGATTTTTAGGGAATACTTAGGAAAGCAGTTGGAAAAGGAGCAAACAGGAACGAGTGGAGCACCTGGCGCAAAAGCAGGAACACAGGTGCCTGCTAAAGCTTAAACTTGTTAAATTTTAAAGTTCTTACTAATTCATATTGCCAGTACCAAATTTTTGCTTTTGTGGTAATTGTACTGAATTAAGATATCACAATTTTTCAATCGACCTACATCTCCCGCAATTCGACAATACCGTTTTACATTCCACCAAAAATAAAAGAGAAACAAAAATACGTTCTCATTCACATAAACGATCTGTTCCGAATTTAAGAAAAAAATTAATAATCATTTAACCGGGATGTTACTGTGTTATAAATACTATTGATGCTATTTTGCTGTTACTTTTTTTTTTCAATTATTGTCAAGAAATTTTATAGTTAATACAATTACATTTATTACGTATAACAGAATTGCGTTAAGTCAGCACGAACAAATGCTACAAATGTAACGAGAATTAACCGCGTGTTATTTTGCCTAGCTACTCATTCATTTATCGCTTAGCCTAAGTTCTGCAACCGGACACTGTGAGACAGAACGCAATTCTGTTATATTTTGTAGTTGTACATAATCAAATGTATGCCTTGCATGAAACTTGGATTCATGCAATGCATGTAGTGAATGTGTAATATAAAATTCAATTGTTATTTGAAAGTTTAGAATATATGTCAAAGTATTAGTGGAATAAAAAGTATTACAAAATATTTATATAATTTATTTTAAATTCCATAATTAATATAATTAATGTATAATGATATAAAATTAAAATTATAATACATTTAATACAAAAATATAATACATTTTTTATAAATTGTTCATCACAAACTTTTGTACAAAACTATTCAAGGTCTTAAGGTTCTGTGACGAGACATCATGTCTCAGACATGTTTTTCAATTCAGTTTATAAAATATTATTATTTTTGAGTAAACTTAATTTTAACGTTAATATTACAAGACGTAAGTTGAGTTACCAAATATCTGAATATATATGGAATATCAACTTCCCCAAGTACACCATTATCTCCACATAATCGACACCTCATTTTCTTTTCTCCAGAACCTACTTTATTCATTGCAATTTCCATAACTGGTCCCAGCAGAGTTCCACATTTTTTACAAACCATCGACTGTAAAAAAAAATGAATATGCAAAACGGTTTTCATTGATCATATAAATTAAGATTCCATAAATTAATGCTTACCGTAGTTTTATCTGAACAATGGAAAAGCCTGTCCTGTAGCAAGAAGGAACAGCCGTGCGAAATTAAGGAGTCGCGCTCCATCTCTCCGAATCTGACACCACCACCCCTGCGTCTTCCTTTAATCGGCTGCCTAGTCAAAACGTCGATAGGCCCAGTGCTCCTTACCTAATGAAATGAAACATTTTTATTTAATGGCGCTTGCTTTAAAATTTAAGCTAAGCAATATAAAACTTGTTTTTTACCTGCCACTTATCCGACACCATGTGTCGGAGTCTCTGATAGTGAACAACTCCGAAAAATATGTCGGCTACCATTTCACGACCATCTATACCGGAATAAATTCTTTCTGTCCCGTAGTAATTGTACCCTCCTTGTTCAAGCAGTTTTCCAAAGTACTCGACGGCCGTATGTTTTTCAGAAAATCTGAAGGGAGTCGCATCGTGAACCAAGCCGTGAACTGCTGCCGATTTACCCGCCATAACTTCGATCATCATAGCTGAAAATTATTATAAATAAAATAAAATGATCAATATAGTGAAATTTTGTTACTTTCATTTTATGCGAAGATTTACCTATTGTCATCCGACTGGGAAAACCGTGAGGATTGAATACGATATCTGGAATCAAGCCAGTCTCGGTGAACGGTAAATCTTCAGCGGGCCACTTTTGCGAACAAATACCCTTCTGACCAGCTCGCGAAGCAAATTTATCTCCGACGCTGGGATTTCGCTGTTAAAAATAAATGCAACAATTTTATTAGTTACAAATGATTATCATTATCTTATAAAAATTTCTGTGATTTCTACCAACCGAAATACGGAAAGTAATGCAAGCTTTACGATTAGCATTACCATGCAGCGTTCCACAAAGTTTAACGTTATCAACGAACAAATCCTCTTTTCCATGGTAAATTCCCACTTTAAATGATTTTTGATCCCCATTGAAGTAACTGAAAAATGATTTTTTTAAATTAAAATTAATGTCTAACATATGTATTATAATAAATTGTAATATGATTACCTGTAATAAGGGTCGCCGTCTCGAACTATTGTACCAGGATTCGGTAGACCATCAACATCTAATTTATCAGTTAATCTATTATCATTAGGATCTCTAGAAAAGTAATCGGTTTGTTCTTCTAACTCTACAAATTCTGATTTATATATCATTCCATGGGCTAAACCACGTTCATAGGCAGATTTATTTATAATCATAGCATCTTCCATGTCATATCCCTTAAAAATAATAATTATTAAATATGACGTAATAAGATAATTAATATTTAAATTAATTCCCGTTTAACTTACAGTATAAGAAATGACAGCAACAATTGCATTTGTGCCCATAGCAAATTCATCTAACTTAATATTATCGTGATGTACTGGTCTAAAAAGTGGTGTTGATGGCGTCTGTAATCTGTATAATTTTGTTTGAGCCTGGTGCTGCCAAGTAAGACAAGGTGTGCCCATAGTTTGTTTACCCATCTAAAATTCAAATGTTATAATAAAATGTTGAACCACAACGTTTTTGCTTTTAATGTAATTTTACCTGACACTGGTACATGTTTCTTGGACTTTGATTACAATCTGGCATTGGAATGAGGCATGCTAAATTACTGAGAAAAGCTGTTTTTGACAATTCTTGATGAGTAGTTAGCTAAAAATTAAATGTTTACTGTAGTTGACAAATTAAACAATTTTTAGAAATAATTGAATAATATTTACGCCTTCATGAGCTTCTTGTGCAGTAACACAAATATTCAGATATACTTGTTCAAATGTTCCTATCAGTTCAGTTTTATTTACAGATAAATTTTTTACAGGTCTCATCATACGAGTTGGTCCAGTAAAAAGATAAACTCCTGGGTACTGAGAAGGCACATTTTTCTTTGGTACTAAAATAATTTCCATTGTTGGTGGAACCTAAAAAAATATATATAAATAAGATTACTTATAAACATTGAAACTCAATTTTGTCTTTATAATTCTTACTTTTTCATTAATTTTGAAAACACGTAATTTATCAATAACTCTAGCAACAATATTATCTTCAATTAAACCTATGATTCGTCCGTCAAGCATTACTGTATAAGAATTTTTCCAATCATCAGCTATGGATATTGGCAACATTCCTAAATCTAATAATGTAGTTGGTATAGCATTCTTTAGCTTTGGATCTGGGTGTTTAGTTACAATACAATTCATAGTTAAATGATTAAGAAGTCCACATGGCGCACCATCAGGTGTATGAACAGGACAAATGAAACCTATATAAAATAATAGAATAATTTAAAAATTTGGATATTTAAAAAAATATACTTTAACTTTATCTTACCCCAAGCATCGGGTAACAATTGTCTAGCTTCAGTTGTTCTCATTTCTTGGAAAAATGAACCTCTATGAATTGCTCTAAAGTGACTCATATATCGCATCCTATTAATATTTTCAGCAATTATGGATAAACCTGTGCTTTGCATAAGACCTAAACCAGTTTGAGATCTTATGTTACCAGTTGCCAAAAAATTTTCCAATTGCGAATCAAAGGTACCACAAAATTTTAGAGCGTTTAACATTTCCGCTGAAAATTAAAAATTTGTAATAATTTCATATAAAATAATTGGTTAAAATCTGCCCTATTTTTTCAAATGTTTATTTTAATAATGTAACCATTATGTCAGAATACTTACAAACATTTAGTGTAAAATTATTTCCCACGTGTTTCGCTCGTTTTACAATGGATGCTCTCAATCCGATAAGCCAAGAATATAATTTTTCTTTAACAACTTGTAAATACAAGTGACCACCAAGCATACATTCCTGCATCATTACAGCATCAGCACCTTCAACTGCACATTTATTATCTGCTAGAGCAAACAACTTTTTTGTCATGAAACAAAGCAAATAAAACTTATCAACAGGATCATCAAGATGGATAGCTACGCAATGCCTGAAAATCAAAATGTACAATTTAAAAATTTAATTGCTGTTAGAATGACATTAAAATATGGAAATTAATTACTTAATTATGAAGTCACAAACTTCAATATCAGTGGCATTTACAGGAAGTTCAAAAAATTTAATTCTAAACATTTTGCCCATGTAAGCTTTACACTGTTCATGTGTATGTAAATCTTTTTCATGAATAGTCCTCATCATATTTAATACACAGTTTTGATAATAAAGATCATTGTCACAGCCAGCAATTAATGCATTATAAATAAATTTATCAGAAACATTCATTAAACATTTAAGCATTAAAATTAAAGGCACATAATATAATACTTTTCTATGAGTAAACATTAACTTTGCTGATCCATCTGTTACATAATGCAAAGAATTGTTCTGAAAAGAAAACCAGAGTAAGCATTTTTTTTACAGTTCCCACAGATATAAAAATTAAAAACTTACTGTGGCAGTATTATCGTCTCTAACACATCTTAAAAGAATACCTAAATCACTGAATTGATCGCCTCTTTGTTTCCACCCTGATCTTTTAATAGCTATGGGATAATTTCTTCTAGTCAACAAAAGCATTCTAATAATACGTTCATGTCCTTTAATAATAAAATATCCACCCCATTCTTGCTCATGTTCTTTAACTTTAACTAATTGTGCAGGTGTTAAATTGTTTAAATGACACCTATTGGACTTGAAAAATCATTCATTCATTAATATAAATTCCAAATATTAAAGAAACAATGTATTGATTCAACTTACTTTAATCATAATAGGTACTTCTCCTAATGATCTTTCCAATGTTTCTTGTTTTTTACCATTTATCGACCAACCAATATTGATATTCATTTTACCCTTATAAGTAGCAGCTCTTTGTCTACATTCGGTGGGATAAATTTTGTGATTTTTAACACCAATTGTCCCACTTGGAACAGTCGGATGTTGAATAGAAACATGTTCAATTTTCAGTACGACTCTATCTCCATTGGCAAGTGTCACGTACACTGGAAGTAAATTCTCTACAGCTTCTGCAAGGCCTCCATCGAGCATGTAATTGAATGAATCAATGTGAGGTGCTCCAAGAATTTTTAAAAGCTGAGAAAATGTAGATGATAATAAATTAGATGAGAGGTTAGTTCATTTCTTTACTTACTCCGAAATTACACTTACGGGATTTTGTTTTTCCGCCGGTTTCCCAAAATCCAGCGCTGTGTTAGTTAATTTCGGTTCGGTTAACATTTTTTTTATTTACTTGAGACCGACCTCGCAACAACAAGCCGTACACCCAGCAAAAAACCACGTGTCGGCCAACGCCGTAGATACATATACACTTTTAAAAACGCGCTCTTATCTAACCGCTCCATTCATTCGCGTGCACAGTGCACACGCGCATATCGCAATTGATGACCCGTTTCCGGCGCAGAGACTCTCAAAAATGCATTTATCAAAATATTTATTTAATAATTATTTAAATGGAATTAGTATTACGAAAAATTAATTATTTAATTTCCAATACCCCGATGAAATAGTATTTTTTTTTATTTTTAGAATATTTTTTTAGAAAGAATTCTTTCAAATATAGAGAACAAAATTATTAAATAAAAAGTAGAAATTTTTTTTTTGTTGAGAGTATTTTGTTTTGATTATTGGGTATATGTATAGACGAAAATATCGTAACAATGAATGCGCGACTAATTATTGCATACATAAAATTTAGTCTCCTTCTCAGATTTGATTAACGCAATATCTTCAAAAAATCGTAAATGATAATTGTTTATATAAAACTGTAATTAATTATTATAAAAAATTAGGTAGTGTAAATAATATATATATTGAGTAAAACACTTTTAATGCTGAGAAAGATATTTTTTTTAATTTTAGTATAATTATAAATTTTATATTTTACATGATATTTACATGTATAAAATCGAACTTTTAATATATAGTATTGATCTGCAACTTTGGTATGTCAAACTTATTTCCATAAGTTAAAGTGAATACTCTCTTTAAAGTTTCAACAACATTATTTACATCACGACAAGGCAATGGCACATATTTAATTAAAATATCAATCATCTCTATTAAGTCTGGTAATAAATATGGCTTATTTTCAATATTATCTTCTGTAGCAAAATCAACATAGATATTAAATTTTTTTAATGCATTTTCTACTATTTTCATACTTTCTTCGTTTTTTAATAATTGCTAAAGTAATAAAAAATAAATAATTAGTTATCAATCTTAATTTATTAAAATATTAATTTAGTTTAATATAATTAAAAAATTACCTGATACGATAATAAATTTTCGTATGTTGGCCAATCTACTTTACAAGGAACACATTCACATTTGAAATAAAATTGTTTTAATTTTTCTTCTCTTTCAAATTTATTCATCACTGCATAGTGGCTTCCATAATTGTCAAAAATCTAAAAATTTAAGTAAAACGTTAATAATTTATAAATACAATTTAATAATACCTATAGCAAGTAGAAATTATTACTTGTGAATCTTTTTCTATTGGGACTAAAGCAAAAAGAATCATATGCTCTTTTGCAGAACATCTTGAAACATTTGGATCACAACTATGATTTATAAGACTGCAAAATGGTAAAGCAGATGCTCCTATTTCTACTGTATTAATTTCACGTTCTTCTTCATACTAAAAAAATATAATAAATAATATAAATTGAAGAAACTGATAATAGTAAGTAAGGTAGTTAATAAATAGGTATATTAAAATAAAAAAATTACACTGTGAATATTGCTGGGAATTATTTGCATATGACGTAATATCAATCCTCCAGTGAATGTTGCACCTTCATCCATACTAATCTCATGTATATCAGAGTTAAACTTCTTTCCAATTAAATCTGTAAAGGTGCATAAATAATAAAGAATGAAAGCAGCTTTTAAAGCTCTTTCAAATAGATCAGATACTGAACGCTTTTCTGTATTAGTTACAAGGGTATATAAAGAAAGGTACCTATCACTATGATATATTCCATCTTCACTGAAACCTTTTTTATCAGAATCTAAAAATATAATAAACAATTTAATATACTTATAAGAAAGTGAATAACAATATAAAAAAATATTCTAAAATAAGTACCTGTTAAATTAGCATTTTTTAAATCATTTTTTAAATTTTCTGCACTTCCAGCTTCCCTTAAAGCTAATATTGTAAGTCTCATGCTGAATAAATTACATTTATTATAATCTAAATCTAATAAGTAACCAATCACAGCACATTCAATGTCATGATACTGTTTCCAAGCTTCACTTTTACATTTGTCAGAGCAATACATAGAATATGTGCAAAATTCGCAAGGTATCATTGCCCAGTTAACTTGTAAACAGTGAGAGCAATGAGTATAAGCTTCTTCAATCATTAAAATATTAGCATAAGGCTTTTCAATTACTAAAACTTCACCTGCTTTTATATTTCTATTGGCTACAATATGCCTTCCAAATTGTGCATTATATTTAATAGTCAAAGCTTCTGAAGCACAGGGTACATCTTTGCGAGGTACAAAAGTTGGAAGATTTTTAATAGCCTTTGTGATGCTGGTTATCTTTGGACATTTTAAATTATCAAATTTTAATTTACTTTCAAATTTTTTTTTATCTTCGCTAGATAAATGATTTGTACTATTCAACCACAGTTTAATTTCTTCTATAGTATCTTTCAATTGAGATGTTTGACTTAAAATTTGTAAACATTCAATTTTTCTTTGCAAAAGTTTTCCTTTTAAATGATTTGGATAATTTAATTGTAGAGCTCTGTTTATATCCTCAACACATTCTGCATATTTCTGCAACTGTAATAACAGAGCTGAACGATTAGCATACGCCAATGAAATTTCTTCAGTTTTATTTGGAGCAATTGCTATACTTTTTGAGTATAATTCCCATGCTTTCAGTAGTTCTTTGTTATTGTTTTTACCAGATATAAATATTCTATTTCCTTCATTTCTTAATTTAATAGATTTCTCTGAATTTTTTCCTTGGCACGTAGCTTGCGGTTTTACATTAAACATTTCCATAACATGTAAGGCCATTGCCACTCTTGATTCATCTGTTTCCAAAACCCTAAATTTAGCAGATATTTCATTGCTTCTTCCAGTATCACTTATTTTTTTAAACAATTCATTTTTTATTTCATCCATTTTTATTAACTATTGTTAAGTATCATTAACTATTATTAATTATTTTTTTATTTTTAATTTAGAAAAACATAATTTCTACAACTTAAAATTTTAAAAGATTTAGTTTTAGGCATAATGGCCAGTGTTATCTGAACACAAAAAATTTGTTCGCGAAGCGTAAGCGTACTGCTACCATTCCAATTTCCAAATGTGGATCTAGCGAGACTGCGCCTTAGAACCTAGAAGTCTAGTAATAAAATAAGAGAGAGAAAGAGACATAGGAAAAGGGATAGAGAGAGACAGAAAAAGATCCGAGAGAGGGGGATGAGAGACTGCAAGCTGACTGCGAGGGACTTTAGAAATAACCTAAAAAAAGGCGGTGCAGCATTTATTTTTAACAAACATAAATAACAGATAATTTTACGTTGCAATAAATTATATGAATATTTTTAACATTAGAAAAAGTATCATATATTACATAAAATCAAGATGAAACTGTTGACACACAATATGTTATCATCAAAAAGTCTGAAAGGAGTGAATGTTGGTTATCCTCTTGGAATTGAGGTAATTCATTATTTATTGATTTGTATATGTTTTGGGAAAAATACGATTGCTTGTAGTGATAATCATTGCTTAATAAAATTATAGGCAAGGGATATAAAACTTGTTGAAACTGACTTCAAACCAGAATTTATATCCAGGATAGTTCCAAAGCTAGACTATTCGGCTTTGTACAAAGCAGCCGAAACGGTAAGTCAAGTAATGTTTGCATAAGTTATGAATGAGTTAATATTAAAGTAAACTTGTTTGATTAACAGTTGGGTCAAGCCGGAGATCTTCCTCCCCAAGTGGTTGAAAATTATGAATTGGACGAAGGATTTCTTAAAAAATTGCACCATGTGCTGCTTGAAATAGACATCATCAATGGTGATTTACTTTGCCCAGAAACTGGGAGAAAATTCCCAATTAATGATGGCATTCCAAACATGCTTTTAAATGAAGACGAAGTATAAAATATAATGTAACATAAATGTTAAAGTACTTTTAATATAGCGTATAATTTTTTATGTCATAAAATTTAATAAATATTTTATTATTTAATACAAAGTAATTCAAAATTATCTTACATACCACAATTAATAATAACAAACAATTATAAAAATATTAAACATAGATATCTTGATTTAAACAATTTTTTTTAACTTAAAAAATATCAATATTACAACTAACCAACAAGGGTGTTATTATTAAAAAAAGAATATTAGTCTGCCATATTATGGATAAATTTATTGCACAGATATGTATAGATACAGTAAGATACAGAGTTTTTTACTGGGTATTTCATATATAATTTTTCTGACTTTAAAAGTTATTTTTATTGCTACTGAACATGGAACAATAACTTGTAATGAATTAGTTTTTAGCGATGAAAGGTTGCTTGAACAATACAACTTTCATTAGGAAAATTTTTGTTTTTTCTGTTAGTATAATTCCTATGAAGTTAGGTTTAGCTAGCATTAGTAACTATCTTTTACTCTGATCTAAACTAGAGAATATCTAAATATATTTTACTTTTTCGCATCGGCACTGTTTACTAAGTATAGTTTAAAAATAATTCATTTCTGCAATCAGAAATGGGAAATGTACATATTGCACTAGCTAAGTTAAATCAAATTTGGCTACATTTTTTTAATTATTTTTAGTTATCATTAATGGACAACTGGGTTTAAGTGTTTACACTGTATTAAAGAGGTTCCCTCCAGGGATAAGAAATGGGAGTTCATAGAGAAATAATTAGTTTCTACTATTCCACAAGTATTGTAAATTGTTAATACAAAAATATAGAACCAAAAATTGACTTTAAATACAGTCATTTACTAAAAATGTGTGATTTGTGAAAAAACCTTGACTCTATAAATGCAACAGATAAAAAGTAACAAAAAACAAATGTACTTCACGGAGTCGTGAGGAGCGCTCGAATTACATATTTTGCCGCTCCTTGCCTAAAACAGCGGTTGTCCTCGGTATTTTCCATTCAACCGTTTTCAACGGCTTAGATAATATAGTCTTTAATTTTAACAGATGATACGTGATCATAAAGAAACAATAAACAATAATTATTATAAATTCAGTATGGATGGGGAACCTCCTTAAGTACCCAATTAATTTTACTTTAATATTATAATCATCTACATAATTAGTCATTATTGTTATAAACATAAAAAAATAATTCAAATTAAAATTTTTTATCAATTAAATATGTAAATTGTAAGTCTTATTGAATATAATTAATTTTTATAAGTTACTGTTATATTACTCAGTATTATTTAAATAAAAAAGCAACTTCAAATATAAAATTAGAGAAATACTCCAATTTAAAAATTTGATATCAAGTAGTGGTACATTTAATTCATTACTTACAATATGATTGGATGCGATTTACGCATCTGAAAATTTTAGTGGATAAATCGGACCACTTACTTTTTGAAACTTTAAATTGTAGTCAAAATATATTTTTCATTCACCCTAGGTACTTTGAAAGTTAAAAAGCTATAAAAATAGCTCTCAACAATCTTATCAGCCACAGCCTATCTGTTATTAATTCTGTATTCATATACTTTAGATTTACTTTAAAGGCAGGATTATTTTGAATGAAGCTATATGAAAATATTTTTGTATCCGATATACGAAATGCAAGTTTAGCTTTACTTTATTTCGTTTCTTTACTTAAAAGGGACGTATATTCATTGTTTTTGGCTTGCTAACTGAATAGAAAATTAGTTGCAGTAGTATAAAAAATTACTTTGATTTCTATAAAACAACAGTTTAGAAATGTCCTAGATTATTCAATAATTTATTTAATTTAGTTCAACAATTTATTCATTATTTAATCAATAATTAAATTAAATGAATATTTCAACATTTTAAATATTTAAATATCTTTCAACTTTTCCTAAAATTTCATTAAATTTTATTTGTTTATTTTTTTTAACTTTAAATTTTCAATTTCAATTTCATTGTTTATTTTTAATCTAGGGCAGTATTAAATTTTTACTTCTGATCAAAGTATTTTTTTATAAAAATACAACGTACGTTTTAAATGTACAATCTTACGTTATTACCTAAAATTGTAATGAAATTTCTTTTTTGAGTAACAAAGTATTGCTTTTTATTTTAAATAATAGAAATATGAAAATCGCGCAATTCTGAGAACTTAAACTTAAACTTAACACATTGAAATCCTCGAAGGATTCGGAATGAGCATTTTCTTGGCATTTCGAAATAAAAACAGTTCCTACGGGACTTAAGTCTACTTCTACAACAGTTTACAGAAATTTTTGGTGTACTACTTGTGATAAAATCAAATACATTTTCCTAGAGTATTGTCAAAACTATTTCTAGTTCTATGCGTAAATGCCTTTTAATTTTTAAATAAGACTTGTTAGAGAAAACGAAAAATTAAAGAATTTATAAAGTTTTATTCATTCTTCTTTACTTTTCTATCATTAAACTTGAACAAACCGTTTTGTTTTTCACTTTTTTTTTTGATTATTCATTATTACAAATGGTAAAATTTTAAATATACAAAATATGGACGTTTTAAAGAGATATGCCTTCAAAATGAAGGAGCAAAAGCACAATGTCATATTCATATCATCAAAAAAATTTACACATATACACACTTGTTATGTCTAATAATGCATTATCTAAAAGAATCATGAATTGACCATTCACATTTACTAATAGTAATTAATTAATACTGTTTGAGATTACTTCAATTTTATATCAACTATATAATATTAATTTTCATATCATCGTTGATCATACAATTAGAAAGAATCGATTGCGAGATAGCATCGAGTTGCAAGACATAAAAAGTGCATTTTTTACATTAAAAAACGCAATTTATGTAGATGCTTAGTTGACCCTACTTCAAAAATTATTATGCCTATCTATTGCACTTTTCTTATAAGTAAGTTCAATTTCTTATCTACTTTTAAGAATAACAACTGTAACAGCAGTTGTTGTTACAGATAAAAATAATACCAGTTGTGATTTTTCAAATTTTTATACAAATTAATGGAATATTTAATATTAGTTTTATTATGAAATATTAAGACATTAAATAAAATTAATCTCATGTTTTAAATCTAATTATTAAAAAATATCTTGATATTTTATTATATAGGATATAAAAATTACGTGCAAACAAGATCTTTATATTCCTGTTAAAATATTGTATACTAACACATTTTCCTAAGATATGACTCAAGTATTGAGAGAAAATAAATTTAAAATAATACATAAGTGATTTGTCTATTTTATTACTAAATCGTTTATGAGTATCGAAATAATTAAGTATTGTATACCCTGACTATTAATATTCACAGGAAGAAGTTAATCATCATATTTTCTTCAATTTAATTCGAGAATACTTGTTAAATACTGCATTTGAAAATCACAACAGTTCACAATTTATCATTACAAACTATAACTTAAATTAATTATTATGAGTAATTATACTGTTGTTACAACAGGTAATAACAAAACTTATTTTTAACTAAACAGACAATAACAATACTGTTCTTTAACACTTAGTAAAAGATAAAATTAAACAAATAAATTTTAACTTATAAAGTATAAAATAAAGTACGAACATGATATAGCTAGAAGAAACAGCTACACATATTTCATTTGCCCCGACTTTCGGTATTAGAAACATTCCTTTGAGAATAAATCGAGCCTTGTGCTAATCCTCTCAACGGTCCTTTACGAAGTTCTGAATTGGGACCTTTTGCAAGATTACAACTACCACTTACCAAGCTGGGGTTTCTTCCTAAAGCTAAGCTTTTACCGTACACAGTTTTTGACAATAAAGACGGATCTGGCCCAGACCACGGGGCATAATCGGGCCTAAAATTTATTAAAAATATTACTGTTTTACTTTAGATGCATAACTATAGAGCCAGGCAATTATTGTCAAGAAGAAGGTTCAAGTAAATTAAAAAATGTTGCTATTTTTTAATTAAAGAAACAAAATATTCCTATAATTTTAAATTGAAATTCCAAGAGTATTTGTATAAATGTAAACGTAAAATTTTACTCATTGAATAAAGGTGAACTAGCACGAGCGGACGGTGTTCTGCTCGCCGAAAAACGAATGCTACAATAACATACGAGATCAAAAGAACGTTACTGTGTATAAAATTTATATCCATACTGACCATATTAGTATACAACTATGTTTCGAGCAAAAATTTTTAATTTTTCTACTTTAATTAATTTGAGCAATGTATAGATTATACTATGAAATTCTGAGTAAACATAAGCAGCAATAAATTTAATGTTTCTTTTAAAAATTGAGAAAAATTATTTACTTGTTCCTTTCTTCTTAAAAAATCATCAGTTAATTAATTATGTACAAAGCTGAACATTATGATAGAATTAAAAAAGAATTATGTTAACTGCATGAAGTACTTACAATAGTAAATCATTATTGGCTCCTTTTGGTAAATCAGTATTAGGACCACTAGGTCTAGTCAAATAAGGCGACTTATAGTCATCATCTTCTGCTGTACTAGTACCACGAGAAACTCTGCAATAATGCATAAAATTGTTAAAATGCATTTAAAATAAGTTGTAAATAAGTTACCCTAGATGTGTAAAAATTTGTAATTTGTAATTTTATCTTACTTAGGTACTTCGCTTTTTGTTTTTGGTCGTTTACATTTTTCAATATCTGATTCTTTTGTTATTCTCTTAATAGGTGAAGCGCTTAATTTAAGTGCTTCAGTTACTGGAGGGCTGTCTTTTCTATCATCACTTCTGCTACTACTGAAATAATACAAAGATTATATTTCATTATTTTCGGTTTAAACATTTTTTTTCTTTAAATTTTATTTATTACCTTTGACTACTGGACGTATTTAATGGTTTTATGGCTTCTTCAGCAACCATAATATCTAAAATATGCGCGGCTCGCTCTTCATCGTAATCTACACTATCCATTGCCAACAAAATTACTTTTTCTGGTACTGCTTTAAATTTATCCATTAAGCGTTGTTTCACTAAAATTTAGTTACAAAAATTAATAAGCAATCAAATGTTAAACAGTGAGATGATTTGTATTGCCTTACTTTTATTTTTTTCTTCCATACTTTTCATGCGAGGAGGTGGTGTAGGAGCAGGAGGCATGGGTTGAGGCTGAAAAAAAATTTCGTTATGAAACAAAACTGTATCTGGTAATTATTTTTATAAATTTTGTTATGTACCTTTTCTTCTTCTTTCTTTTTAATAGACGATCTGGATGGTGCAGTGGGACTACGTTTTTCATAGCCAAGTTCAAGCAATTTATCAGTAGCTTTCTGAACATTGTTATCACATTGCTCCAAAGTATCAAGAAGTACATATTCATCCACTTTGGGAAATACATTTTTCAGGTACCTGTGTATGGAAATGTTAATTAGTAATTAGTGAAATCATACATTTTACATATTCATTCCCTATAACAAACTTTAAAGAAAAATGCAAAAATATTTTATGAAAAAGTTATTGTTATATTATAATTCTTATACATAAACTACAATTTATAATCATCTTACACCAACTTTAGCAAGCTTGTGCAAAAGTGAAGAATGCGTGCTTGAGAAGATGAGTAGTTTAATAGGTATCAGATAAAAAGAAATATTACACATGATTTTCTAATAAAAAATTGTACATTCTTTTAACATAAAGGAATAAACTAACCTATCTACGTTTTGAGTAACTGATGCGACTCAACATCTAACGTACTGAAAACCAAGATGAAACTGAAAAAAAATTGGGGGAAAAATAAAATATGTAAATAAGTAAACATAAAATAAATGTATGTATGTGTTTCTCATTATTAAAGGAAGGAGCAAAAATTTTTAATTTATTTTAAATAATGAAATATGTATTAAAAACTGGTTTTGTAATTCTTAAAATTTATACTTTGCTCCTTACCATTATGCTTAGTGTATTTATAGGAATTTTCTGTTCTATAAAAACTGTTTTAATATGTTTTGAGTGCAAAACTTTAATTGCATACAAATTTTGAGACATTTTAATAAATTCAATTGTGAAAAGTGAAAAACATTGTGTTTGTAAACTAAAAAAAAAATAAATAAAAAATAATAAAAAAAATATTTCAAATGTAAAATCTAAAGACTTAAATGTAGCATGCAAATTACAAAACATATTTCAGTAGGTAAACTGATAATTCATCAGAATCATTTTTAAATATACCAAATAGCTAAAGACTATGGTAATTTAACTCTCTTAGTATTTGGTAAATTTAAAAGAACAAATAATTATTGATAAAAAATTTGTTTTCTGCTATTAATGTATAAATTATGCTATTGCACTAAAGTAAATAATTGAAATAATAAAAATATTATGCAAAGCAGAAAACAGGCTTATTTTCTTTTTTTTTTACACTCTTCCGTACATAAAATATGCAATATTAACATCTAGCATCCAAATACTGGTTTGACACCGTTAAGAATGGCATGAACCTAAGTTTCATTTTTGGGGAATGTGGGGCCGGTCGTACGCCTCGGGGTGGACTCAATGTGAGAGCTGCGTGAATAGCGTGGTGTGGAAGTCGCCATCTCGGTATTGCGTAGCTGGAGTGCACGCCGATGGGCGTACAAGGTCCCGGCTGACAAAGTGGATTCTTCTCAACTTGTAGAGCACTCACAACCAAAGCTGGTCTATTATGGTATCTGAAAGAGATCGGCTGGAAACTTAGCACTTGAACCAATGACAGGGATGGGTTGATTTCAAATGTGTTTGTGACAATTTTTAAAATCAAATTATTTTTAAATTGATTGAAATGCATAATTGAAAGGTGTGTATTTGAAGTTCTTTCTTTTAACATAAATTTTTGTGAAAAAAATTGACCCATTCCTGAGATGCAATGTGCTACAATTGTTTTGATAAAAAGCTCAAAATTTACATTGTTAACTTTGCATTATTTAGAAAGTATTAATAAGAAAACTTTGCAATTTTGAAGCATTAGTATTGTGAAAGCAGTTAAGTTGTTAAGAGATAGATAAGAAAAAATTTGCAGGAAGCTTGTTTATCATGATTAGTGGTCAAATTCGGTCTTATTTTATTACTATTGCGAAACTTACTTTTTTAGCAACAGTCGAATGTGTGTTTCAGATACTGTGGGGAACATAGCACTGATTTTAGCTACATGTAGTTCAGTTTCGGTATTCTGATTAAAACTGGATTCCATATTTCTTATAGGTGTCGGAGATCCGATTGTCATGTCGCCAAGTCTGTTTGTCAAGCCACTTATAGATCTTGTAGACAAAGGTGTCTTCAAATCCTATAAAAGAGATAAGAAATGTTAAATAATGGTCTATATGTATAAGTTTATGTCGCCTAGAAATTTTAAATATTTTTTGAGATATATCAAGATGGGCTTTTTTTTCAAAAACTCTGCATTTTGACCTACCTGCAAACTTGGAGGTAAAAATGCAGGCTGAGGATTACAATAAGGCGAAGGAGTTGGATAAACTTGTGGAGCTCTGTGAGCTCCAGTATAAACTATATGTCCAGTTGTGGTATTTCCACTCATCTGTTGTCACATGTTAAATGCAACAGTCCAGAGAAATGCAGCGTGCAAATAGTATTATCACAGGTAGTCAAAGAAAGTTTAGTAATTATAGAAGATTTTTTTATACATATGAAAGATAATTATTTGTACATGTATAAAAAAAATTTATATACATATTATATTAAACAAAAGTTATTGCAAAGAAAAAAATATATTGTGCAAATTAAAACTAATTCAATATATTTTTTATGCTACTTAAAGACAAGGAAAAGGAAAAAAAAGAAATGAGAATTATTAGTAATGTGCAATATGAAATCAAGATTACGCTTAAAGAAGCTGAAAGTTATAAATAGAAAGTTTCTTGTAAGAAAATATAAAAAAAAATTATTTAAAATACTAACATGATATAAAGGATATTGAAGGTATTTAAAGAATAGCCTCCAAACCATAATGATGATGTGAAAAAGTTAACTGACCTGTAAAGGAATGGATTCGCTTGGATGATCCGTTGTCCCAGAGCTTGGAGTTGTTGAATTCTGAGACTGCACATATTGTGCGTACTGCCAATACCGCACTCTTGGGTCTTCCCATGTTGTAGATCGATTGAAGTGATTTATGAAATAACTAAAATGCAAACGCAAAATAGAAACATTGTTAACATAAAAGTAAGTAATCAATAGTTACCCACTCCAAAAAAAAAACAAAAATAAAAATGCACATTCACCCATAAAACATTACGACGAAACGGTAAAAAGTTATTTCCAAACGTCGAATTGCTTTTAAAAATGTATCAAAATTTCCTAAAAATAGCTAGATAATAACGAAAGACGACGCAGGGGGGGGAAGTAAAAGAGGGGCGACATCGGCGAGGGTTCGAAGCGCACCCCATCGACTTTAATCGCGCGACGAGATCAATGAAAGGAATTGCAAGGAGGGCTCGGATATTAAACTTACGCGCGGCCGCTTCTGCCGTCGTATCTGCACTCCCAACCGGGCGGCAATTGATTCCTCTCGCCTTGTTCCGCCATTTTTCTCTGTTTTGACGGATTCGACCGACGGCCGACGACATACGGAGCACAGTAGCCCAGCACAGGGATAGGGCTGCACCACACTGTAGCCGATAGCGCAGTCTTCTCAAATGCGTTTACTCTACATATACAAATACACCTGCGCGTAATGCCTTACACCGCGGCGCGCCGCGCAGTCGCACACGCACACGGCTACTCGCGGGCATCCGCACCTGCACACTCGTGTTTGTATACACAAGTTACATACATGTGCGAACTATAATAGTAGTAGTATACAGTGGTGCATGTTGCCGTTTTATGTGCTTGAATCTACCGTGTATATATGTGTCACGTTTTATTTTTTATATAACTGCGGTAATTTTTGTAAGTATTATAAATGTTTTGGAACTAATATATCGTAAATGAAGGTGTTAAACTTTATTGACTTTTTGTTTGTATGTATTTTCATTTATTATAGCTGAAAAATCTCGATGACATTCATCTATTATGCACCATCCTAGGCTTCTTTTGCATTGTCAGCATTGTTCACTTCTTTAGTTCTTTAAATGTTTGACATATTGACATTCAAAGCCCGCCAAGGACTCGTACTGTCACTTTTGTATGTTTTCGCGGGTACTTAAGATGATTACCGGTATAAAAAACGTCGTAAATGTAAAAAATAGCTGACATTAAAGCCTAGTGAAAACAAAAGTGTGATTTAAATTCTTACAATATTTTTATAAAAATGAAAAAATACAAAAATAATGAATAATTTTCCTAAAAGTAAAGAAAATCTGTCAACTCCAGAAAGAAAAAAGCAGTACATTCAAAATTGGTTAGAAGACAGCCCATTTGTTGACACAAGTTTGTCAATTAATTTTGGTAGAGAAGTAACTCCAGAACCGACTGAAAGATGTACTCCAAAAACCCCAACATCAACATTATCAAAATTAGAACAAATCCAATCTACACCTACAAAGTCACCAGTGTTAGGTGGAAAGCGTATGGCAAGTTCACCGATTATTGGAGGTCTTAGAAGAAAACCAAAGCGAATAAAATTAAAAGAAAAGTTAGTGAAAAATACCAAAGAATCTGAGCTATTAGATAAGGAAATAAATGTAGAAATAAATTGTAAGTTTACTATAAATGTAGAATCAATTCACTTTATAAAATTATTTCTTAAAGTAATTCTATTTTTTTCATTGCAGGTGATAAAACTTTAATTATAGAGGACAAAGATACAACTCGATTAGAGACAAAGAATATTGATGATGTTAAAAAATCTTTTTACGATTCAACACTTAATATAGAAAGTGAAAGGCTAAACAATGAAAATTCAACTTTGACAAATATTGATATTACTCCAGATATTTGTAAAGTACCTATTCAACATTCATCACAGATTGTTGAAACAGAATTAAGCGAGGATAAAAGTTTTAAGAGCTCTGAGCTTTTTGTACAAGAAATTAATAGTGATTCTGATAAAACGCCAAGTGATCTTATAGAAGATATAAGCACACAATTAATTATTACAACACCCCATAAAACACCTCACAAACAATCTCAACAATTATCTCAAGTCATATCAAATCCATCTTCAGGCTCATCAGATTCAGCAACTGAAATTCAAATTTCAGAATCAACAGCTACACAGCCAAATGTGAATTTCATATCAAGTGGAACATTGGAACAAACGGATGACATAGACAGCCCTAGTACATTAAACTCAAAATTAAATTTAAGTAAAACATCATATCTATTACAACTTGTACCTAATAATCAAAAAAGAAAAAAGAATCCTAAAAAGTATGTATGAAAAAATATCAAAATTATAATTTTAAATCTTGCGCATTAAAAATGCATTATAATAGTAATAATTAATTTAAATATTTATTTTCTTTTAGAGGAAGTTTACTAGATTCTTTGCTTGTAGCAATGGCAAAAGAAAGGTCTAGTGTAAATCTAGTAAGGCATCAACTACAAAGAAAACCTATTAATATTGAAGAAAAACCTTTTATTCTTCTAAAAATTGTTCAACATTTACCAATGATGGATGAAAATCAATTAATAAAGTGTAAATTGATTGAAGATAGAATGAATTTATTAAAAGACTTAATAGAAAATAAATCTGATTTTGTAATAACCATAGTAAATGTACCTGAAATTTCTTGCAAAATTAATGCTAGTCTAAAGCCACTATTAAAGGTTTATCAACCTTGGACAATATTAGATTATAATCAACTGCTTATACATATTTCAAGATTTATTGCGATTCCAGCAGATAATACCGAAGAATGTGATATAAACAGTGGAAGTTCTAACGACAAATGTTTAAATATTGTACATAGATTTAACTGTCCTTGTATAAACAAAAATATGCTTTCATCGGAATGTAAATTCAAGTTTGAAGATGGTTTATATGATATAACTAAAATAATTTTTGATGACAAATCATAAATGAAATATTTTAGTTATCAATAAGTACATGTATAAATGTAAGATATATTTTTTAGTTATTATACTTTTTTTGTTATATTTTTTTATAAGACCTAAGGTCTAAAAACGTATGATAAAATAAAATCCAATTAATAAAAAAAGGTTCTTATTTTTATTGCTAAATTTTGTAAAGTTACAATCCCAATAAGTCAAATTTATATTTGTAGTAATATTATTATTTATTATTTTAATTTTAAAATTGAATATTGAAATGAGTTTACATGTTTACCAACTTTGGACCGTTACAGTAGTGCAGTACCAACATAACTACGTATATATTTTTGTATAGATAGTAGATACCTACATTATCGATGCAATATATATCCCTGAATTGGAAAAAGTGGTCGTATGATTCATAACTGTAAAGTTGTTACGGAGTAGTGATCGGGCGGAAGTGTAAATAAGTACATTTTGGTGAAAAATAGAGAAATGTTTTGTTGTTATTACCTGTCAAATTTCGAATTGAATTTTTTTACCGCCAAAGATTGCTGAGCTTGTCATCCCATCAGTTGTGATTGTTGAAGAAATAATAAAAAATACGTAAGTTGAAAATCAATAAGTGTCATTGTTGATTTTTCCTTTGTTTCATATTACGACTTATTATTTAACTGCACACTTGTTAAAATATAAATGAATAAGTATTATTTTATTTCTTTATTATGCTACATATCCATTTCTGCTTCTTTCATTAAAAACAAAGCTATTATAAACTTAACCTATGATGCTGTGATTATCTGATAATTGTAGATTAATGACAAGTACCTATGACTGTTCTTTTGTTTTTTAGAGAAAAATGTCAATTGCGCAGGATCGCCCAGAACTTTACGAAGAAGTAAAGCTATACAAAAATGCTCGTGAACGTGAAAAATATGATAACCAAGCTGATTTGTACGCCGTTGTAAATACTTTACAACACTTAGAGAAAGCTTACATCAGAGACTGTGTTACACCTAAGGAGTACACAGCAGCTTGCAGTAAATTGTTAGTGCAATACAGAGCTGCTTTTAAGCAGGTAAAATTTATTATTGTTATTTTCTGAGGCATTTTTTTAATAATTAATTTATTTGGATTTTACTTACTAATTGTTTCATTTATTTATCAAATAGGTGCAGAGTGATCAGTTTCCAACAATCGATGCTTTTGCAAGAGCATTCCGTCTTGATTGTCCAGCTGCTCTTGAAAGAATCAAAGAAGATAGACCAATTACTATAAAGGATGATAAAGGCAACACATCTAAATGCATTGCAGACATTGTCTCACTTTTCATTACTATTATGGATAAGCTGCGTTTAGAAATTAAGGCTATGGATCAACTTCATCCAGACCTAAGAGACTTAATGGATACTATGAATAGACTTAGCATACTGCCAAGTGATTTTGATGGCAAACAGAAAGTTGCTGAATGGCTTCAAACATTGAACAACATGTCAGCATCGGATGAACTATCAGATACTCAAGTTAGGCAATTATTATTTGATTTAGAAACATCATATAATGCTTTTAATCAAGTCCTTCATAATTCCTAAATACGGATAAAGCAAATTCTTATATACATATATAAAACTATAAGAACAAAAAGAATTGCATAAAATTAACTTGAGGATGCAATTGTGTTGCTGCTCCTTTTAAATAGTACTATTTTTATCTACTATTTCTTTCTACAAAATGGCATAATATGTTTAGGTAAGAAAATGTAAAATTGTGATGTTATCATTCATATTGTTTAATTCCAATTTTTATTAATACTGTCTAAATAAAATATTTTTATTAAGAATTGAATAACTGTACATATACTGAAACTATTAAACTGTTCATGTTTCTACTTCGCAAATAAAACATAGATTTTAGTTTATTTTTATTTTACAATTATTTACTTATCAATTGTTTCCTATTATTTTTAATTTAAGTAATTACTTTTTGTTAAGTGTACTAAATTTTTAACAGATCTGAGTAGTACCATTATTAGTGCTTAGTGCAAGGACAGAACCAATTAAAATGATTTTTTACCAATGTTAAAAACACATAATTAAATGTTAAAATAAGTATTTCACTCCTAAAAATAAAAAATATTCATTGATAAAAAAAAACGAAAAATTAATATTCTCCAATATAGATATAGATAACCGAGAAACTACTCAAGATAAGCTTGAATTAGACCTTGATAATCTTTCGAGAATAACGTACATACGAAAGTCTTTCACGAGCTACACTTAAAATTTATTGCTAAAAAGAGCGCAAAAAATAATACATTGACTTTCTGTATACCTAAAAAGGCTTTCAAATAAACGCAGCACTGTTCCCAATTGAAAATCATACCCATCCAAACGTTCTCCGAAGCAGATATCGCTAAAAAACATTCGACCAAGTATATAGGTACCTACGCTCGGCTCGGAGCGCATAAAAAGCGATCCCGACCCGCAGGGCCGAAAACCGACCCAAGCGCGTACACAGGCAGGTATATAAGCCTTATAGCACAAGCCGCGCGGCAAAGGCGCGCAAGGACAAGAGGCGGCTGCAGCTGCGGGTATACATCCCTATAGAAAGTGCGGCAGTCCGAATATTTATAGCCGGGCTTTGAGGATGTGCGACGGGTCGCCGCGGCGGCGGCGGCGGTAGCCGAAGTGTATAGGCATACGGCGGGCGGCGGCGTCGCGCGTCGGACGGAGAGACTGGCCGCAGACGACGTTTAGGCCCGGGGGGGCAGTCGCGCGCGGCAGTGCGAGCATCGCGCTTGGCCCGCGGCCCGTGCAGGGAATAAAGAAGCGCGCCTTCGCCGTCGGTGGACGGGGGTACGCGGCGCACACAGTGGGCGGCCATATCATCATGAGGCGATGCGTCCGCGCGCGCTGGACCACGATGCGTCGGCATCACCGCGCGGGCCCGCACGCCCGCCCGTGACGATGCCCGCCCTCCTCCTCCTCCTGCTCCTGCTCGGCTGCTGCGCCGCCGGGGACCCCGGACCGGTAAGTGATGTGTACACATGAGACGCCCGCGCGTCCCCCCTGCGAGATTCGAAGAAGCGCTCGAGTGTCTTTTTACGCGAGCATATAGGATGTACCTCTCGTATAGTCGTACGCTCGGACCGTGTAATTTTTTTTTCGGTTTATTTTACGTAATGAGCGAGCGCGCGCGTGCGATCGCGCTTCCTCGAAATCGCGGGTGGGTTCGCGGACCCCTCTTTATTTATATACTCCGCTTTAAGTTTGGAAGAGTCGCCTGACGTCACGGCGGACTACTGCACTTTCGGTGGATGCTGCACGGCGTAGGTGCACGGCTCCGAAATTCCAAAGGCATCTCGGCGGCGCGCGAGCCGAGTCCGCTTGGCGCTAGATCGGCCCCCTTCGCCGTGTGTATACACTTGCATTTGCCGCTAGTACGATCCGTGCACTTACCAGCACTTTGCAATTGGGAAACTGTCGGCGTCTCGCGCGTCGAGATGTTTTGCTCGAATTTTATCGCTACTTGGGTTTTTTGCTTGGCGGTCGATTTATTGCGCGGAAAATAAAATGCGTTTGATGATAAAAAAAAGGCAAATAGAGTACGAATGGAAGCTTGCGTAAGGATTGAATCGGAGTACTGCAGGCAAGTTTTTCCGATACGCAAATCGATCGCGTGCTGGCGACAGTCAATAGGTGATTCGACTTGAAATGCCGAACATAATGCGGTGGAATTGTCACACAAGGCCTTTTCAGTCAAAGACTTTGAATTAGTTAGTTAGAGGCTTGGGCAATTGCGGAAAATCGCTCGGGTATCGTTTACTTCCGACGCTTCTTTTTCGTGGAATATTTTTGCCCAATGCGAATGAAAATGTCATTGCTGACGGCTATTAGGCTAGTTCCGTTTATTGGTATAATTGTTTTAAGCAGAAGTTCAATTAACAGTTATTACATTTGCGCCGGGTAATATTTTGCAACTTATAATTCATTTAATCGTAGATTTTGATTTATTTCAACATTTTCTTTTTACCCATCGTTTATTACTCAGGTTTCAACCTGGTCTTTCGATCGGTTATTTCTAATCCGATACGTTACAGGAAATATTTTAATTAAATAATTCGTCATGCGCTGACTATTTTATCCAAATATAAAAAAGAAATCAATGAAGAGCATTGATATAAAATGACCCCTCCCTGATCTGGAAACTTGATAATACCGATAAGTTTACTTTTATATAATCACTTCTCGAGTGTGTCGAAATGACGTGTAAATTAAGCGTGTGCAAATTAAAAAAAAATATTTAATCCACGATCGATACTTGTTATTTTTAAAATATTAAAATTAAAATTTTATGTTTGCAGGGTCCCGAAAAAACACTAGCAGAACCAAAATCATTGGGTGCTAAACACAAAGTACAAAGACATGCAAATAAATTAACAAAAAATGGTAAGTTTTATAAGGAACTAACTGTCATTGTATTGATAAGATATTTTTTATGTTAATAGAATTTAAAAAAGACATCAAACGAACGATTGATTACCATCGAGTATTTTTGTACTTAATTTTTTTGGATTATTTTTTTCTCTTCTGATTATGCAAACATTATAAAAAAGATTTAATACAACTTTTATATTTCTATTTTATTGAACATTCGATACTTTAAAAACACGTTCTAGTTTCATAAAAAAATTTTTTTTCTTCGTAGACTCGACAGAATTAGCACATTTTACAAGTTGGAGCGACTGGTCACTCTGCGACAGATATTGTTCTCAAAATCGCGTGAAGCGATGTCGAGTGAAAAAGGAATGCGGCAACGCAGTGATAAGAGTAAGTAATGGAGTATTAAGTAATCTTAACGATAAGTCGTTGTAATAAGTATATATTTTTGCGATTAAATTATTTAAACCTTTTATTATCCTTTTAGGAGGAACGCGTATGTCCTCATTCGGGGCCAGGAAGTCGGACGAAATGCAAACAGCATCAGCAAAGAGCAGCGCGACAAAAGGGCCGGCGATTTCGAATTGTACAGGTTAATTGCATTTTTACGTAACTATGTACAGGTATTAAAGTAACCGTAATTGAGAAAAATTACCTCGTTCAAAATCCGGAATGCTAATTGCAATAAAAAACGTAAATAAAGCGTGTGCGAAAGCCATAACAAAATAATTAAAGTTTTATATTTATATCGATTAATTTTTTTATCAATTGATACTTTTAATATTGTTATATCATTATCAAATAATAAATTTTTGGTAGATACCTGACAAAGCAAAACCGCGTCATGGTCGGAGGAATAAAGAAAAGGACGAACTCGGTGAAGGCTGGTTCACCGGTCATTACGGAAAATGGAGCAAGTGGTCGCCGTGTACAAGATCGTGTACTACGCAACGTACCAGGTTTGAAAAATTTGCATTTTTATTTTAATGTACTTTTTATGTAAGCGTTACTCAAACAAATTTATTTCCACAGATGGTGCAGAATTCCTGGCCTTTGCGGGAAAGATGTGATTCGAGAGAGCGCGTACTGCTACTTTGAAGGAAGTTACTGTCAAAGGTGGATTCGCCGAAAAATTCGTGATAATTACGAAGACTTTAGCAACGGTATGACATTCAGTACCAATACTAGAATGACTGGAAATTAATTTTATTTGTAATCTACAAGCTTTCTAATGTTTAATTTTGTTAGATTTATTAGAAGATAAGTACAATGGAAATGTAAATGGTATTGAAAATTCAACGGCAAATAAAGAGGTAAATTGGAAATGCGGCGTGACGAAAAAGTATCCAAAATTAACTTATTTTACACGAATCATCGGTGGTCGTCCGACTGCTCCCGGTAGTTGGCCCTGGCAAGTTGCCATTTTAAATAGATATGGAGTGAGTTGTCAATTTAATTATTTAATTAAATTTTAATGCACTTTCAATTAAACTTTTATTACATAAATTTTCATTAAATGAACAAAATTTATTTTAGGAGGCTTTTTGCGGCGGCACTTTAGTTTCCTCGCGTTGGGTGCTTACTGCTGCTCATTGTGTTCGAAAAAAGCTTTCCGTGCGTATTGGAGAGTATAATCTTTTAATCAAAGAAGGCCACGAAGTCGAATTAAAAGTAAGAAATATTTTCAGAGAAATCTTGGCACAAGTATCTTATAATTAATTGAAAAATAACAAATACCTTTTATTTTTTCAGGTAGATTATTCTGTGGTCCATCCGAAATATAACGCGCACACAGTTGATAACGATATTGCGTTATTGCATCTGCCTATATCCTTGACTCCATCAGAGTCCAGAGGAATTGCTTGCTTGCCTGCACCATGGCAAGAATTACCCTCAGATCAACTGTGTACGATAATAGGATGGGGTAAATCTAATGCATCGCACGACTTTGGTACAGACGTTCTCCACGAAGCAAGGGTTTGTTTTAAATTTGTATGTAAATTGAAAATTAAAGTAAACATAATGAAACGAAATATTATATCTATTTCAGATACCAATTGTTTCTGACGATATGTGCAGAAGTGTGTATATTGATTATAAAATTACTAGTAATATGTTTTGTGCTGGCTATAGTCGAGGAAGAATGGATTCCTGTGCAGGTGATAGTGGAGGACCATTACTTTGTAGAGATCCTGAGAAAACTGAGCACCCTTGGACAATTTTTGGAATAACTAGTTTTGGTGAAGGCTGTGGAAAGCGTGGTAAATATGGAATCTACGCCCGCTTGTCTAATTACGTAAATTGGATAGCTAAAGTTATCAAACATGCAGACAGTGACTCAGATTAATCATCTCCACAGAAAAGAACGGTTTATTTTTAATTTATGAAAATTTTAGCAAATTTAAGATTGATAGGTACAAGGCCAAAATAATGACTATGCTACGAATTATAATTTATTTTTTAAGAGCAAAAACAATTTTAATACCGATCAAAAATGTACTAATAAATAACATTTTTGAATCTTTGAAAAGACTGGACCAATTAACTTATGAAACCAAATTGTCTTGTAATAATCTTTGTGACTTACAAAAGAAATATGATACTACTTTTTGTATGTAATTTTTCAGAAATATAAGAAAAAGTAAAAAAAATGAAAATATTGATAAACGTACATTTAATGATATTTAATGAGTTATGAACATCACATATATTTATTTATATTCGCAATTAAGTTTTTATAACAAAATGGAAAGTGTTACAAAATAAAAAAAAATGAAAGATTTTTATTAAATATAAAAGAACCTTATTAATAATTAGGATAATGAACTTCGCTCACTGAACTGAACCAATATAATATTGTATACTGCTGCCATCTGCATCAGATAAGGTAGATAATATTTTTTTCTCTTTTCATTGGAAGATAATCAACTATTGTATAAATGATAGATCAGTGATCGACGTGCTTTTAAAAACTTTTTAGAATTATAAAAAAAATCTTCGATTTTTGAAACTTATGATTAGTTAAATTTACATTTTGAGAAATCCATTTCGGGGTGCTGCTCCATGAACCTAAAACACAACAAATTATTTGTGTATTAGTAAATATGTTAAATCTATTAAGTATTACAGTTAATGAAAATGTGTTCTTTGAATAAAATAACCAAATACTAAATTTAAATTAAAAATAAGATGTATTGAAGAACGACAGGATTATAGTAATATTTTTATATTTTCTCACGTAAATTTTCGGAGCATTCTAGAACTCGATCGTTAATGTCTTATAGGTTTATTTTTTAAAAAAATTGGCATTAAAAAATGATGCACTCCAAATTGAAATTCCCAGTAAAATTGTAAACATGTTTTTACTAATGGGCAAATTTCAAATAAAGAATCAAAAATGTCGTTCTCTAATCCAACGCTCCAAGAAGAATGGATAAAAAAAGTGCAGTAAAAAAGTGAGGTCAATGAAAACTCACTTTTTGATAACGTCTTGCTTCTTTTGTTCGTCGGATGTAGGTAGGCCGAGCTCCTTCTGGCGCTGATCGTACATCATTTTTTCGACGAGGCCTCGCGTTTCACCATCCAAATCGGAAAGTTTGCTCGGCTCCGGATTAACTTTTTTCGTGCTAATCTCAGGATCGCTCGTCACAATATTAGCCCACCACTGCATTTTGTTCACCTGCAACGATGTATTTTGATTAATGCACATTCTTACTTATACGTTTAATATTTTTGGCACATTTGTAAAAAATTATTTACCTTTTCTAAATTGATTAACAGGACTTTGCCATCCTCTATAACCCAGGTGGATTCTTCGAGTTTGACCTCGTGGGGCAATTCGCCGTCGATGATGGGTGGTTGGCCCTTCACACCGCATTTTAGGTGCTTCTTCGCTATCGTCACCTGTACATCCTTCGGCCGTGCGCTGAAGTTCACTTTCAACGGCACTCTTATCTGCAAAAATAAGGTTGATTCATTTAATTTTTTTTATATTTATTATTAACATGTTATTTGCTATTATAGTTTAATGATATTCTTTTTTATTATTTTCCAGAGATTGCTAGTAAATGTTTTACTGCCACTTAAGAGTTATCTAAAAAATTAATTACAATTTTAAACAAAACGTTGAGCAAAAAGGAGGACGGCTACGTTGTTCGTTCCTGTTAATTAACTAATTCCTTTGTTCTGCTATCGCAAAAAAACTGCTCCATCTCATTTTAACTTAAAACACTAAATTTTAAAAACATGATTTTCCTCAACGTATAATCATCCAATGAAACGTCATCAGGATACATAAATTTAATTAGTCACAAAATTAGGTAAAATTAGGTAAAAAAAATTTATAAGTGGTATGTAGGTACAAAATTACCGATGCGTATAAACGGATCACGGCTACAAGAGTTCACGCGTCTAACAGTTTTTACAAAGTTCAATAGCGCAGTTCAAATTGGCATGTCAGTCGTACACTCAAAAAAAAAGTTACACCTACTAAAAAAAGCTTACGCTGCGCCTACGGCATTCCTCAGCTACCGTTCGAAGTTCACAATGAACAATGAATGGGATTCGGAATGGACGAAAGAATAAAAAAAAAATTCGGCATGAATGAAAGCATTCCACGACGGACAATTGGGCGATGATGATTAAGCGACTTATAGATTCGAGGAATATCCCATGCCGGTTGCACAATCGTCTAAGATGAATCCTAAAACCTCGGCGGAGGAGTGTGAAGTAACGCGGACTTTGAGTCAGAATTGTACGAGCGCCTCGCGGTCACGTTGGAGGCAGCACGTTGCTTCTGTCACGCGCTCCCGGCCCGCGGAGAAAGCGTCTGCGGAAATTTATGCATCGATTGCGGACCGATCATTGTGAGGCGATTTTTGCTAAAACGAAGAAAGATAAAAAAGGAAGGAGAGACATTTCGACGTAACGTTGCGTGTCGTTTGAGGTTTAGTTATGTTTACTTCCCAGCCGATAGATCGTTAAAGGAACGAATTTTTTACTTTCATAATGAGGCGCGTGGTCGGCGATATTATACAATACGCCGAAATTTCGCGTGGAAAAGAATGTCATTATTTATCGTAATCTCAGTTCGCCGATGTGAAATATCGCAAAATGGAAAAATTTCTTAGGGTTGGCTGAATCTTTTAATATTAAAGTGTTTCGTGTTTTTGTATGCAAAGGTCACTGTTCCGAGGTCAATGATACCGCGACGAAATTTAAAAAAAAAAAGATTGTTTTGTTAATGGTAAAATTTTGATCAAGGCTCAGGTCGCGTGGAGTTAGCTTAATCATTTTGAAAAAAATGCGCAAAATAATTAAACGGCGACGAGGAAATTAAAAAATTTTAATTAGATTCCAGAACGAACATTTTTCCGCGAATATAATTCATAAGAATTTGCGAAATTTCGCTAATTTGGGAATAGCGCGTCCGATGTGCTTAAAAAAAAAAAAAAAGAAACTGGTATTAGTCTGCCTTCAAGATATAGAGACAGGTCAACAAACGGCCTTGCTTGTTTCACGTCTCCTATACCTATTTCCGTTTCAATCCTTATATTTCTTTTTTATTGCTATCTTCGCGTGACTCTGACTTATTTTGTTAATTATTAGTTAATTATTAGATTTTATAATTATTAGCATTGCGCGCGAATCGGCTGCATAATTTGAAAAAAGAATCCCTTGAATTAAGCGCTCGATAATCGATGATTATTCGCAAATTCTATTGATTTGAAAAATATAATTTATGACTGCTCGTAAATTCTGCTAATTTGAAAAATATAATCGATGATTATTGGCAAATTCTGTTCATTTGAAAAAAATAATTGACGATTATTCGCAAATTCTGTTCATTTGAAAAAAAATAACCGTTGATTACCTGCAAATTTTGTTCATTTGCCAGAAGTAGTTATCTTACGCTAACAATTATTTGCCGACTTCTTACTTCACTTTTTTCACGTGATTATTTTTAGCAAAGATCTAATGATTAAATAAATATGTTTTTGCTCTTGTTCACACGTAACCTTATGATGTTTTTTGCGCCGGTGTTTCCCAATACAACAAAGTTCAAACATGCCTACATAACACTCATAAATAATCATCTCATCTTCATGTAATTGTTTAAAAAAAAACAAGTCAAATACTTAAAGGGACTAGTTTTTTTCCTTTCGATGTACCTATAGTAAAAAAACTTCAAGGAACTGCATAAAAATTAACCAAAAAAAAGGGTATAATAGACGAATCGTTAGAAAGTCGGCTACGATTAAAATGCCGGTGGAGTAAGGAACGCCGGTAATTATAGCGCGTATAGGAAATGTCGGGCTTGAAAAGTCAATGTCAAAGCGTCGTTGAACGTCCGTGTCCCAAAGAGGCCCATCCCTACTCCTTGCGGCACCGGCCTTTTTTTTCGGGGAATCAGTCATGGTTGCTCATCGGTTGCGTGCGTGCTGCGCTTATTACGACTACCTATGAAGTCATTAACTTCTCGGCGGATCGACAAGTGGCCACTTCGACGGAGTCATCCGAAATGACCAAAACAAATCCTTCATTGGAATTTTTGTTGCGTTAGTCAAATAATTAGCCATTACGGCGCCGATGTCCGCTAACGGCATTGCATTTCTGCAAAATTGCCTCTTATCGATGAACGGAAAAATAATTTTTTTTTAGCCGCGCTTATTAGGTATTCGAATAGATTTCAAGTCAGCGCGTACGTCGATAAGTGTATCTCTGAGATCTTCGAAAGTAAGAAGTGCATTTTTCCAATTTTTTTGAGCGCGCGAGATGTAGATAACGCAATTTCAAGGTGCGAGCGTAGACAATCGACGCGTACACGGTGGAGCGTAAAAATTCGTTTAAAAAATGCGATTCTTATCGCAAATAGTCGAGGCTCGATCGGGTGACCTGAAAAATCGCTCCAAAAACTAATCGAAATCCAGCGTTTCCCAATCGATCGCTCGCCGAGATACACCAAATTATAATTACCCGACAAATTGTTCGCCCCAAGAACAAAGAACGCCGAGACCTGTGCCTCCGTTAAATTTTTTTTCTCTCTCGGCCGTTTTTTTTTCAGACGCACGGAGGTCGGCGGCGATCCTGGGACAGCGGCTAGACGCGCGGCCGCGGCTAGATAAGCAGATATAAGACGGAGAGAAAGAGTATACTTTACACAATAACGTAATGTTTGCCGAGGCGAAGGATAATAACGACAATGAATCGGATTACCTTGAAAATGTACAATTAATGCCGGCAATTTTCACAGGCACCGGCTCGCGCGCGCAGGGAGGGAATCGGCCGCCTCTAAAGCAGCCTGCACGCTCATAATAATTTACGCGTCCTTAGCGCGCAAGCAGCTACAAAGGAGCGCGGCTGCGTGGGATAGGCGCACTCGAGCGCTAACTTATATCCCATGGCGCGCGAGCGCAGCAGCGTGTACGTATGCGCCGGTCTTATCGAGCATTAAAATCCGCCCGTGGCGCGATAAAACTCCCGTTCGTTTCGCCTTCGAACTTTGCAGCCGCAAATGCGCGGCCGCCTTTCTCAATTCCAGCGAATCGACCGGCCGATTCACGACAATCGGTTATTCATGCGGCCACCTTTTTTTTTTCGCGAGCGCAATATTCCGTCGATATTTTCTCTAAATATGAAGGGGAGGAGTGGGAGGGAACAATAGTCACTTATTTTGAGGCAACAGTCTTTCACCGGGACAATAAGTGAGCGACTTTTGATGTAGAGTGGAGATAAAACAATTACGAATTTAAGAAGTTAGTTCCTTTCGGTATACAAATCGATCATGTTATGTGAAACCAGTTTGTAGCTAATAATTGGGTAATATATGTCCAATTTTCTAATGAACATCATTTTTTTTCTTACATCTATTAGATTTTAGTGAAATATATTGAGGTATAAATTATTTTGTGTAAATATGAATGTATTTTAGTGCAATTTGTGTAGCTTCCACACATAAAATATTTGTTCAGAATTAAAATTTACATTTACAAGAAACATCTTTTCACGTATAATTAAGATGTTTTCTTGATCAAAATTTAATTACAGTCATCAATCGTTAAAAGAACTATAAAAGTTTATCACGTGTCAATCGATAAAAGGGCCATAAAAATGTATGAAACCTTAAACGACCTTACTTTTAGAATAAAAAATATTGTACTTACAAATTGTTATGCACAGGAGAGCCCCTGAATTAAATGAATTCAAATGAGTTTGCTATTAAATCAAAGTTCAGTCTCTTATCCCGGTAAAATCAATCCGACAATTTCTCGAAACGAGAAAAAATTTAAATTTCAATGGTACAATCCGCGCGCATTCACTTTTTATGGGCGAATTCTCACTTAAGGTATTCATATTTAGATAGCGCCGCGCCGGCGGAGAGTAACGAGCTCCCGGGCGACCTTATAAAGCCCGCGGTGGGGGGGGAGATCGCATTAGGTGCGCTTTTACGGCGCGGCGTCGTGTATCTCGTCGTTACAGCTATTTAATTTTCACCTACTCGTTTGCTCGGTCAAAGGCGCGAAGGCGTGAGCGGAGTGCGGAGCGTGCTCGCGCGGCACTGGGACAAGGTTGCCAGGGGCCCATAACCATCGGGGCTAACGACGGAGCGCCGCGCGCCGCGATTTATACACGCGCGTAATGCGCGATACGCACCGTACGCGATTCACCTTTGATTTTCTCGAGGTCCTGCGCTCGCGCGCGCGCCTTCCTTCGCGTACGCGCCGTCCGTCATTCTCGCGCGCTCATCCATAAATCCCCCGCTCGCGCCTCTCTAAGGCCTCTCACCTCTACTTGGGGAGCCCGTGTAGGAGAGCCCCCAAGTACGCGCGCACAGCGAGTTTGTTTTTTCGGCCCGCGAGGTTCACTCGGCGGACTACCTGCGGTACCGGCAGTTCACCTAAGCCCATCGCGACACCCGGTCTTACACCTACGATTCTTCTCGAGCAAGTAAGACTTTGATTTTTTTCGCTTCGGTCGTGTTTAATGTTATTTGTGTAAATGCAGTATGCGGTTTCTTTTAAGTTAGTTTAGTCCCGCTGTGTGGAAGAGTGAAAAATCAAGGAAATCACTTCATTCGAGATGAATCTAAACTACTGTGAACGGCGGTTCAATTTGTTCTCCAGAAATTTGTAGCAGTGATTCAATTTGTTCGCAAGAAAAAGCAAGAGTCTGTTTTCGCATTTTTCACTCTTTCACTTCATGAGAGTAATTAAAAAGATTTCATTTGATTTATAGAGAATCGCGCCTAGAGCAACGTTTTTTTTCTCTAAGACATTAACATCGCGTATTCTAAGTATTTATTATACAATGTTTCACGTCTAGAGAGTAATTAAGAAATTTTTATTTGTTTTGCAGAAAATCGTGATTAGTGCAACATTTCTTCTGCAAGATTAACGTCGCGCATTCTAAATATTTAGTGTACGATGTGATAAATTGTGGGAATGAAATTTAGTAACTTATTAGTATAATTGTACTGACGTACGATTACTGTTAAATTCGTTTTTATCTCAACGTGCATGTGTATAATAATAACATTTGAATAGATAAGACGCTAATTTATTTTATAATTAAATGCATTTATTTGCATAATAGTTCATACATTTAATTTTTATCTTTACATTTATTTATGACAAAACATTATTTTATTTTAGGTGATTCCTGACCTTATTTACTCTTCAGCTGTTGGAAGTATATTGAAGTATTTTTTCTCGGATGATGTTAGTAAGTATTTAATTTTTTAAATTGATGTCACAAAAACACTTATTCTCTTTTACTCAATATACAGGAATATAGTAAATTAATTTACTAGATCATATTTTACAATTCAATAATCTCGAATTAACTCAATCCAAATTGAATTAATTAGCACCGTAAGTGATCAATAACGAAGAATAAAAGTGCTTATTGTCCGAATTTTTATAAGTGAATCACTGAACGAGTAGCTATCGCGATAATGGCGTGACATTAAAAACCGACAAAAAGCGGCGACGCAGCATATTATCATAATTGCAATGATTTTTTTCAAAGGAAAATCGCCGATTAAAAATTTCATTGTTCGAAGTGTCAATTTCAACGTGTACATAATGCACATCAAATTTAATGAAAGGTGCACAGTCTCACCGCGGGCCGCTTAAAAGCTTATTAATATTACTGATACTGCATTTTCAAATGCACGCGACTTGTCAGGACATTATGCACTCGCACGCCAATACATCGACGTGAACATTTGCCACCTTTCATTCCGGAGCATCAGCTCGATCTTTCTCGCCGGCCTTCTATATGTATATATCTGTATTTCGCTCGCGAAGGACCTTGATCTTGCGCAGCTGAAAGTCGTGTCACTCACATTCTTTGGAAGTTAAAGAGGGGTGACGTGTACGTTTGGTCTCCGTTTTTAACAGTCCGATTGATCTGTTAACGCTTTTATGGATTTTGAGTTAAGTGCAATTAATTGTCATAATTTGATGAGCCAAGGTGAATTCTTTTCATAAATTTTCTTATTAATATAAATGTTTATTAATTTTTGATAAAAAAAATTCCATGTCCTGGTGGTATCTAAGGTGATAGATTAGATTGGCAAAAAAAACTTTACATAGGAATACGTAAATAGAAAAACTCACGAATTTATGCAAATTCATAAATTTTAATCTTAAACCTAATCTTCCTTAGCATTGGCCAGAAAATTAATCCTTTTCGCGCGAAAGCCATCCTTCTGACCTACTGTCGCGATAATTAATATCTACAATAATTGTGTCAAAACCTTCTAGACTCACGCGCTGGAGGAAACGTTTTCGAGCATATAATTTAGAGTTATGAGCCAAGGTGCTTCATGGGTTTAACAAAATAAGGAAACATTTTGATATGAAGAAAAGTGTTGTTAACAAAGGAAGGAATTTTTTTCGACCTAACGTTGCATGTCGTTCGACGTTTAGTTATGTTTGCTTCCCAGCCGATAGATCGTTAAAGGAACGAATTTTTTACTTTCTTAATAATCGTCGGCGTTCGCGCCTGGGACGTCGGCCCGAACCCAACACTCGCTGAGCATTGCTCCGCTGCAAAAGTCCAGCAGTATTTAAAATTTATAGGCGTTCAAAAGGCGCTGCGGAGTCTGTATGCCAAGGTCCGGTTCTCTGCTGACGTCGCGTACGAGAGCGGATTCGTTAAAAAAAAAAAGAGGCAAAAGGAGCGCGGCGCGCTGCAGCTTTTGTCTTTGTGTATACATAAATACCTCCGCGCGTGAGTCCCAATTTATTTAAATCGATCGTCGAAGTCATAGGGTCCGCGATGGCGTAGGTGGATTTTCCCGCGGCGCTAACGAGAAAAGCTCGCGGCGGAAAACGAGTTTTTTTTTCTTTCTTTGAGCGCAGACACCCAGCGAGATTATTTTTAGATGTTTACTATTACATAAGTTCTTTTCGCGGGTAAGATTCGGTTAAATGTATATAAGAAATTCCTGATTTAGGAGTAGTCAACAAAAAATATTAAAATTCGGATGAATAATTTAAACGGAGTGTATGGTGAATTGCAGAATTCCTTTAACCTTAATACAGACGTACGTAAGAAATGGGAATTATTGAAAGGTGACTATTATTTTACGTTTTTTAGCGTAAACTGTGCGTTAACTTCGATTAGACTCGGCAAGCCTCGGAATAAATTTACTTATACAAATGCTTTTGTTCGAAAAAAGTACCGTGTAATTATTGTGCATTACTTTACTACAGTCACATCTATAATGCAAGCACAGATTTGAATTAAACGTTCTAACTAAAAAAAAAAGACAGTCAAGGATACCAAACTGAATACAGCATAATAATGAGATCATACGAAACGGCTTATAATTAAAATATTGTTTAAACATCGGAATAAATTTATTTTTAAAAGGAAAAAAACGTCTCTTGCAACAACTTTTGTGGAAATACGAGTTTTAAAAAAATTTTCCAGCCTCGATATTCCGTTCGACTAGTTGGTGCAATTTTCTCTACCCCGTAGCTAGGCTCGCTTAGTGCAACGAACGCAACGAAAGACAAACTACAAGAACCGGAACGGCGAGATAGCCGCTTTAGTGGTAAACGAAGATCCTGTTCAATCTTCAAGGGCACGGTCAAGTCGGCCTGTGCTCCGGGTTGCGAGGAATAATACTATACAATTTACTCGAAACATAAAATATTTCAATAATACGACATTGTTTTTTAAAAAAATATTACATTATAGGTACGTGCAAAAAAGTCTAACATTCAACGAATTATTTTAATTGTGCTTTAATAATTATTCGATTTTTTTTATTATCTTATCGGTATTTAAAAAAATGAACGTAAAAATTGACTCGTAAATATTTTACCGGACTCAAAAAAAATTATTGCATCATGAGTGTTTTTTAAAAACTGGGTGTTAATGTTTGCGATGCAATAACTTTGAAGATAACTTTATAGTATGATTATGCATTTTTTTTAATCACGAGATCCAAATAAATTACCAAAAATAAGATTTTCAATAAAACTTATAATTTTTCGATTATTTTAGAGAGAAGATGCGACTGAATCTATTTGAATTAAAAAAAAGGAATACACAAAAAGAGTATTCATTTAGCTATACATTCAATGTATCCGTTTATTATCTGCGGAAATTAATCCAGATTTATTTCATATTTCATTTAAAATTTATATTATGCTAAATAATGGATCTTGCATCAATGTTTGAGAGCAACGTTAGAATAAATTCTGAAGCGTTAGGCTACTCAATTCTTTGCTTAATGACCCAATTTTTGTTCAATAGCGTCATATCAATGCGACAAAGACAATCGGATTAAATTTATTAAAATGATATCCGCGTACTTTCTGAATAGTGTCGAACCTTTTTTTCTCATATCTCGATATGAGATTGAGGCTATATGGATTTAAGAAAATCAAAATTTTGTTCAAGCTTTTTACCCCATCCAGTATTGTTGGGCTAGGTCGGGGTGCAATGAATAACACCTGATAATCCTTTCACTTTTAGTCTTTCTGTTCTTACAACAACTCGCTGGTGCACTTCTTGAGACTAGTAAGGCGGTTTGCCTTCAAGGTTTTTAACTGGTCTGGACTGGTTTTGAACTATCATGTGATCCTGCAGCTGACAGGACTCTGCGCAACCCTCTTCGAGACTTTTTAAACAAATTACTTTGGCGGATAAAGCATTTTTCTAAAGTATTAATATTGAAAACTTTCACGTTTCATGCTTGCAAACAACGGCGCGGATGATTTATACGTTAATCTGAACTGCCTTTCATGAATCAGAGTGCTTTAATGTTGGAATGCCGGCTTTTATGAAAAATTAAACATTAAAGTCGTTTTAACATTTGCTGCATTTCAGATTTATATTATACATCTAGTATAGAAATTAATGTAGTTATCAAAGAAAACGCATAAAAAAAATGTTAAAAAGTTTTTTTAATGATGGTTTAGTTACTGAATGATGATGAACCATTTTGCTAAAGTGATTGATGGTACTTTTTTATTTTTGGTATCCACGCTAAAATAAAAATGTATTATGAAAAAGTATATCGCTGCATATCGCTGTATAATAAATTGATTGACTAAATTAAAATCATTACTTGTATTATAACGGATTCAGGTGTTGTTGGTTAAAACTAAATATTTTTTTTTTAACTTCTTGTTGAAATGTAATGCTTCTTCAAGGCGTTTTGCATTTGAGAGGACGTCTGCGCACGTGATTCATCTCGTTCATGAAAAAGTAACAATCATGGCACTTTGCATCACCAAGGATGCTGTATAAGATTACAGTTATGTCGCTAATAAGCTACCTACGTGTGATTAAAAAAAAAAATTGAAATAATAATAAAAAGCGCGCAAATTTGCCTTTTATCAGCGATTCAGAAAATACACGATGTTCAATAAATTTTCGGATTTGTCGATGCTTCCACCTCATAAAGATAAGTCAAATTCTGTGGAACTGCTATAAAAAAATCTTAAATCCCGGAAAATCAATGATTTCGAGAAAAAAAATTGATTCAGCCGGGAAATTTCTTATGCGGGATGACGACTTTGGCATTTAATACAGTATCGTACTAAATATAACCTTGATCTTGAGTACAAACCTACGCCAGCATGTGAGATGACAAAACCGGAATTTTGGGATTTCCAAGACCGAACTTGTCAATGTGCTTGAATTGGGGGCCCGACGGGGGATAAGCTGCCTTTGTTTCGAGACATTTTTTGTAACGGTATAAGCATTCACGTTTATCCTAAAGTTACCTCGCGTTTTGTGAATTAACAAAAGGAATGTGCCCGTAGCGGATGTACATTGCTTAATATTACATAAAGCATAAAACTCATTATCATTATTCATGTACAACAAAAATCAACCCATAATTTCCATGAATTTATTGCTATTTAAGCGATCTATTCATAATTACACGATTCGGCAAATTAAATATTAATAAAATATCGAATTTACAGAGTCCGGTAATTTATACAGTTCACTTTGTTCCGGACACCCTTGTGCAATAAGAAATTCGAATAATAAATTAAATTTGATGAAATCTAATTGCAACGATTAAATCAATTCCATAAACGACAGCGTAATGAGTTAAATGCAATGATTAGCGAACAAAGTGTCTAAATTGGTAAAATTGAATAATCTCTAAGTGATCGATTCTTATCATCAAATAATCATACTAAATGGAAAATTAAGCTCGGAATCGTTACTCAAATAACTTATATAAGAAGTTATAATGCAAATTTCGAAGGTCTCGCGAGATCTCACTGGCTGCGCGCACCTCCGTATTTAATGACACACCTCCTCTTTTTAACGTTATATTTTTAGTGCATTTTTCCGCGATGCACGTGCACCGCTAGATTTTTTCTCCGCTCAATGATTCACAATTAGCCCCGAGTTCCGCAAAGCATTGTGCACTGATATTCATATTCATCCATTAATTACCGCGGCTAATGATGGAGATTACGAGACCCGGTGTAAATTAAAAATAATAGAGACGCTGCACGCGAATCAAACGCGGCTCGCTAATTAATGTGAGAATGTCGGAACTTTTCACGATTACCATATCGATACGTAAAGCGAAACAAAAAAAAAACGAATGCAAGAAAAAAAGGAAAGAGGTGCAGTAATCGCGTGAATTTTCGATCTTCCTACGATCGGTGTACTCGGCCGTGCGAAATTGCGCCACGGGCGACCCTGAGAATTCGGAGCAGCTCGAACGTATAAAGAGAAGCAAAACGGACGCGGTGACGTAGCCGGCGCGGACTACAAAGAAATTCCGTAAAAAAATCCGCCGGAGTCCCGGAGACGCGGGGAAAAAGGCGATCGGCGATTTAATGCGAAATTGATATGGAGGATGTTGCGACCCACGTCCACTCGGCTATTGTACATATTAGGAGGTTCGCCGGTGACTCCGGCGCGGCGATCGCCGCCAGAAGATAGCGTATACGCGGACGCGCGGTGATCCACGTGCGCGCGCGTTAATGGGCGAGTGGGAGTTTATCAGTGCCTATCTCGGCGGCGGGTACACGTGCTCCCCGGTGCACCGAGCTGCACGCTTAATTGCACTTCGCCTTACTCTCCTTTTTTTTTTCTTTTGTTGTACTCTCCTTTCGATCCTGCCGGAGACCGCGGGCGCATGCAGTTTTTTGCGTCAGCCGGCACCGCGATGACGTTATTCATTCATTCTTTTAATCGTATATCTGTTAACTTTTTTGCAATTAACTTTTCGTTAATTTTTTTCTTTAATTCATTAAGTAAAACTGAGATTTTTTGATATCACGCGAATTACTGCTTTAAGTTTTTTGTCTTCGTTAAAACTTTTACTCGTTACATTGTTATAAAGAAATTTTGCAATACCTAACAGAAAAAAATTATACTTATAGGAAATAATTGTAGGATTAATGCATTTAGACTATAAATTTTTCATTAATAATACAAATTTTTCGATCTGATTATAGTTTCTTTTTTAGTAATGTTCTTTAAAGATGAAAATGATTACCCCGTACAATTTTTAAATAAATAAATAAATGCCACGCTGAATCCCAAATTTAATATTGATTTTTATTAGGAAACAAATTTGGAAGTCTCTCTGATTTTGAAACGGTGCTCCATTAAACCTCTCAAATCTATAGGTCGTTTTATGCTACTTAATAATTTTAAATTAACTTTCCTAAACAATTTTAATTGCGAGGACAACAAAACTGCTGTTACCATAATGCATAAACCTGTTTCCTGATCAAAAGATACACACAAACAAAAAAAATCTTTGAAAATTATTATATAAAAACCTTGTTAGTTCAAAAACAATTCGTAAAACTCTAGATCATAAATTATATTTTATTTTTCCAGAAAATACTCAAAATAGAGAAAAAAAATAACATTACGTAAAATCTGAATAAGCCGAGCTTAAGTCCAAAATAAATCTCATTGCGCTTCCATCAGGAACAAGTGCGCGCAGCAATTTATCAGAGGCGTGAGAAAAGGTGCAGGTTGAATTTGCGGTAAGCTCATATCCGCGGACGCAGGGAGAGAGAGAAAAAAAGGAGTCAATGAGAGAAATAAGAATGCGCTGACGTATGCTCTTACTACGTAAATCGCGGCAAACGGATAATACGCGCCGGCGAGCCAATCCCTTTTAACCTTGCTCGAGATAGGAAACGAATTATTCGCCGGGCCCGCATATACACGTGCGCCCCGCTACAGCGCGGCACTGACGTATGAGGAAGCTCTTGAAAGTATCTCGACCTTGTCAACTGTCACACAACTATTGCCCAAATATTTCACTTGTTTATACAACGTAACACGATCGTCGATCCGCCTTGTTGTTTTTTTTTTTATCACCTAAAAATTTTACATTCACACAAATCATCCTTATCCCATTTTCACGTTGTCACCCAACTGGTCCCGGCTAGTGACGTATCCTTTGTTAGAAACAAAAATAAATAATTTTTTTTTCCCATCGCCTCGTGGCGAATCCATAATGAAGTTTCTAAATAAATTTCGAATCGACACGTGTATGTAAGGCGCCAAACGGACGGCTTGATTTATTTGATGAAACAACGACGGAAAAGCCGCGCCATTAGACGTCTCAAAGCCACGCGGGGAGACAGAAGGAAATCGCGCGAGCGATATTTGTTTAATGAAGGATCCGAAGGAGAGGCGAAATGATGAATGCGCGAGCCTTGGGGCCGCGGCGATTATTATACACTCACACCTCGGGGAGTGACGTACGCGCCGATCTCCGCTGGCCGATTGCAGCGAGATTTGCGGAATCGCGCGGCGGCCTCGCGCGCTACGTCAAACGCGGCGCGATCGAGGAAGGAAGTGCGAGTCCTTGCCCGATACAGTCACGCCGGGAGATCGTACAGTGTATCCCCCTACTCGCTGGTCGCGCATTCGAGCGACATTGTGTCGTTGTATATCCCTCGCGGCGAGATCTCGGCGTGCAACGGTTTTCGTGTGTACGCGTATAGCGGCTGAAATTCTAAAAGCCGCCGCCGCTGCCCCCGGGGTATACACGTACACAACGGGTCGCGGGAGTCATGCGCGAATATAATAAAAATCCACGGTTACAGTGCGCCGCTAACGGTTAGAGCGTCATTAGCATAGCGCGCCGCGCTCGCGCGCTATAATAGGAAAAAGTTTCCCATTTCCATGGGAATGGAAAAAATTGATTCGCGCGTTCGTTTTCTTTTTTTTTTTTTTAATTTGTTTAACTTTTTGCCCGCGCTGCCGAGCCTTACACAAGCAGCCCTGACATTAATAACAATTTATAGTATTGGCGTCGGTGCCAATAGCTTGATTTAATCGAGTCGAGTCCATCGAGTTGAATTTTAATATTTGGAGAATTAGAATAAATGGAACATAGTTGCTTTTTTTTATGCCGGAGGATCGAGCCAATATTTGACGAGCCGCCGGAGAAATATGCGGAGTTGACGAGTCCGCTTTTAGAGCCGCGGAGCGAAATGTATTCATACGCGCGCATGCCGCTTTAACTGTCGCGACGGATAAAAAACACCTATAAGTGGGGTTTTACCAGACCGCGAAAGAAATTAAATTAAATGTAGCCGAATTCTTTCGTTGATGATTAATAAAACACGTTTTTGGATGCCGTCTACATATCGACGCTCTACGCTGCCGTTGGCGCCACGACAACAGCGCCGCGGCAGTCACGAGGGAAGATTTACAAGAAGCCGGCGTGTATGTATATCGCGGGAGATGAAAAAAAGAAGACTCCTGACGTAAACCGGACTGGTTCATTAAAAAAGAAAAAAAATAAATAAATAAAATAAACATTTGGATCGTAACTAGACGTTGTATGCATAAAAAAGTAGGCACACGGAGCAATTTTTGAGTTAAAGCCGCATTGTTGCTAGATTAAATAAGCTCCCGCGGCCAACAAATCCTAATTACTTAATGATCGCGGCGCGCGTGTTCAGCATTGTTCTTCGATAAATTGTAATGCAAATTACGCTGTACCGTTTTTCAATGCTGTATTAAATTCTATGTAAGTTTAAATAATGAGCTGCTGGAGAAGGAACAGCTGATTATACCGAGGGGCAAAAAATCATTGTTACAAAAAGGTGCGGAAAACGGATTTTTTTTATTGTTTGTACTGCAAACGAGACGTTTTTACACGTGCTTACTCAAAATTCACCGTTGACTATTTCTTTTATTTTTTTCGAAAAAAAAAAAAAAATTTGGGTATGTGTGCGCAAATGTATGCGGATTCTGGATTAATAAGATTTATACAGTGATGTGGAGTCCGAAAATCATTTATAAGATCTAGCATAGGGTCCCGAAAAAGAATCTTCTCTTTCGAATTTGAATTCATCATGTAAATTAAGAAACGCGGCTTCCGTAAAATTTAGTAAAAAATTTTATGTATAAAATCTGCCACTATTATTTAAAAATTTATTTAACATCACATTTGTGCAGTAACTTGTGAATGCCTCGACAAATAATATTATGCATGTCTTTCAAAATGACATACATTTTAATAAGCATGCAGTAACACTAATGAATACCTACTGCCTTACTTTAAACAAACGCCCGCGAAAGAATAAAAAAAAATCTGTTATTCAGCTGAAAGCAAATAAATATTTGATTTGCAGTACAAGGCAACCAAAGGAATAACAGACGCCGAAAAAAACGGAGCAAAAAAGCGAGATACCAGTTCTGTAAAAATCGGCCCCACTGGAAACTGGCCTCTTCCGCAAAAATAAGGGTCGCACCTGCGAGCGAATCCCCGCGCCGCAAGAAATAAAGCATCGCATCTCCCACGAAACCAGCGGTACGGATAATCGGGCGGTGGAGGCGAGGACGAGAGCGCAAAAGGAAGATCCAAAAAAAAAAACGGAGTCGCCGAAGGAAACGACTGGACGCTGCAGAAAAGGAGCCAAGGGGGCAGGACCGGAGTAGAGAAGCGGCGATAGGTCCCGGCGGTCCGCGGACAGCAGCACGCGCTCGCCGCCGCGCAAGTGGGAGAGCCGAAGGTATAAAAGCTATCCGAGGCTGACGTTGGAGCCAGTCAGTCAGGTTTGCGGCTCGGCCAAGGTGGTTGCTCTAGTCGCGCGCGCGCGAGAGCCGCTCTCGCGCCCAACACACGCACACACACACGCGCCGTGCAAATTTTCGCACACGCACCGCGGCTTTCCGGCTCGGGGTTTTTCAGACTCGCAGCTCGATTTCCCAGCCGGCGTTTTGTCGCGCAGGCCTTGCGCAAACGGCCCCCCCGCAGCGACGAGGAAGCGAGCCGACCAGTGACAGCCTACGCTCGCCGGTGCAGGAGCGCTCGCGCCGAGAAAGGACTTTCACTCGGAAATAATCGCCGGTCGAGGAAGAGAGGCTTATCGGACGCTGCACCGCGTCCCACCCCCCCGGGCTGATAAGCGGGACAAAGACTGAACTTGATCTAGTTTGTTTTTTCGCTTCACCGGCGGCGCCTCTTCGCTTCTGGAAGGAGGCGACGGAAAAAAAAAGCGCGCGCACTCAAGGCTGAAGAGGTCGAGATCCGAGCGGGGATATCGGGACGAATATAGGAACGCCGCCTAAGCTTCGCTTGACCAAATGGTGCAATCGAGAATTTCGAACATGTCGGACACCAAGATTAACATCGAGGAGGCTTTGTTCGAGAAGCGGCAGGAAGCCGACTTAGACGTAAGTTCACGTAATAAGTGCTATGTGTCGAATTACACAAGTTGGGAGAGTTATGTTTTTTTTTTATCTACTTTCGACGGGGGGGTGACAGGGATCGACCTCGCCGCGCGACGCTAATACGCGAGGTAAAGAGTCGTGTCCGATCCGCGAGTCGCGCAAATCAGTCAGCTTTTGTCAGATTTACGAGTCCGATTTTTTTTGGGAGACAATGCGCTCTGATGGACGTCGGCCGATCACAATGACGATCTTGACGATTTTTATCGATGTATCGAAAGAAACGGGTACTTTAACCTCTTTACGCATTTGTCAATGTACGTACATGGACAATAACTTAATATTATAATCATTATTGTTTCAGAAACATTTTTGAAACTCTTTAAATGATAGTTGAATTCAGAAATTTGTAGATATAAAAAATTGTTTTTAAGAGTATTTTAAATGTACCAGTTTTTTGCTTGAATATTATATCATTCTTATGATCTCGACTTTTACCTTAGATAAAAAATTGCTTTATTTACTCTGGACCTCCTTGTGCGTGAAGAGGTTAAAGATACTTATGCGAGAATTGCTACTTAACATATTTTTATAACAACTGTGTCGATTGAAAAGATGCAAATTATTCATCGAGTTATTCAAAAGTTTTGATAAGCAGCCGGCCCACTTGACATTTGCATACGGCCGAGTTGGGAGCTTTTGTTGCGTGAAACGAACGGTTCAAAGATCGTTCGAATTCTCTCAACAAAGAGGATCAACAGTCACGCAATCTCGGCGTCCCGTTGACATTGCTTTTCGCTCCTTCTTTTTTATGAACACTTTGACACTCGTCGGCGCTGAAGGGATCCGCGAGAACCCGTTTTTTACCTGGATTCCGCGAGAGAAGGGACTCCGGAATCGGGGATTCCCCGGCGAATCGGCGCGCGCATAAATCTCGCGCGCCATAATTCGAAAAGCTCGGTAGAAAAAAATTTGGAGTTCGCTCTTTACCATTCGGGGCGAGGGAAAACTGTCGGGCGTGCATTCGACGAAAATAAAAGTGGAGGATAGCGTCCAGGGCGTAGCATCAGATACCGCTTAATTAGGAGCAGACAAAAGACGATCCGTGGTCTATTCTTCGGCGGCGGCTTAGCCTTTGCAAAATCTCATGAATATACAATGAGGCCTCGACACTCCGAGTTCACGGTGCTGCGTCTTCGCGAAGGGCTGCACCGCGTGCCTCCCCACTCGCACTGTTCTCCGTTCGGTCCTTCCTTTTTTATAAGGTTAACGCTCGCTTTAGTAGCGCGCGATGACATTTCTTTTTACTACTTTCGGACTTAGATCAAAGTTTTTCCGTTTTTTGCTAGTCTGCACCTTATCGCAGAAGAAACAGGAAACCCGTTACCAAAAAGCAGCGCGACGGAAACCGAATGTTTATAGGTCAGTTAAAATCGTGTCGAATCTGATCGTCGTAACTGGACATAGCGCACTACAGGAATTTCGACGCTAAACGTTTGTTGCAGAGCTGCATATTTTTGCATTTCATGAAAATCCGATGAACGTCCCGTTCGATCGGCAGAATTAACCGGAGATCGGCGCGAATAAAAAGTTAGAAGATTTTACAGTATGCATCAATGTATAACGCGCTCGGGCGGCTGGCGAGTTATGTAAATGGCCTCTTGCGCACGCGCCCGCATAACACGCACGGATCGTGCAATTTGATCCGTCCAACCGCCACACCTGTATACCGCGTCGAAACCAAGTCCATCGGATCGCGTCGATGCGTTGCACCGAACGGGAGTATAATACAGCCTCATTGTGTGCTCTTGCACTTTCCTCCTCGATTTAACGTTTTATCGCCTGTCGGGCAGAAAAAAAAACTCCTTAATAGTTCAATGGTAGGATGTGCAATTGCCGTTAAAACGGTTAGCGGTGTGAGTGGAGAAAAAAAGGCAAACGAGAAATCGTAAAACTCCGTAATTATCCCTCTCTCTCTCCTTCCTTCTTTGTTTTCAAAGGCAAAGCGCATTTCATGGACAGTTTTTTCTCAGCTTCATAAAACCTAGTGCACGCCTGTGAACGAGGGGTAAAAAAAAATAGATAAAACACACGGTCACGCTTGCAGCGAGAATATCGTACGGCTTGTACGCGGAGAGATATCCCGCGAGCAGGGGAACCGATGCGCTTTTGCATTTAACGACCGATAATTATACCATTCCGAGTGCAACGTCATCGTCGACCATTGGGTAATACATGTGGGACGACGTTTTTATTTTATATATGGCTTGTTATTTAGCATTCTTCATCTGTTGTTTATATAAAAAAAAGGAGACATTTTTTTTCCGTCGAACGACAATTCTATTTGAGTCCCAGAAACAAACACGAGAGAGACGGTATAGGAAATAGCCGGTGTTTTCGGGAGTCGCGGCGCCATTTAACGCCATCAATCTCGTAAATGCAAATCGCGGCCCGCGAACGACCTAGAGAAGGTCTCGGATGCCCGCGCTTCTGAGTCAAGCCCCCATCGTGACTCTTGAAAAAATGTCCCGACGGTGACGCAAAAATTCCTTATCGCCCGTTCTGCAGCCGCCTCTCCTTATATATGCATACGCGCCAGTTTTACGGGAACCCGGAGAATTTATGCAGATTCCGCGTAAACAGATTGGCGTGTAGCGCAAAAAAAAAGAAGAAGCGACTCGCGGAAACCTCCCGATCGTAAATAAAAAAAAAAGAGAGAGAAACAATAATCAACAGGTGCGCGGCCCTTTCCCCGATCGCTCGACCTACTCCCGCGGATGTTCCCGATATTTCGCGCGACGGCGAAAAGGTTGCGGTTGGGCAAGAGCCGCTGAGAACCGGAATCCCGGCGCGCCGCATCTTTCTCCGGCCTTCCCCGCGACTTTCCCATTGATCCTCGGCCGAACGCGCCTCGTGACGTAACGCGTTACGCCAATTTCGCCGCGGCTTACACCTTGCCGCGCCGGAATTCGGATCGGCGCGCACGCACTCCCCTCGCATCCGTCGTCCCGCACGCATCAGCCGAGGAAAAGGCGAGAGAAGAGAGAGAGCCTCATGTGGACCGATTTTTACTTGCAGAACTCGCAGACGGTGGAGCCGCACGCGCTGTCGTCCTGGCACATACCCAGGCCGTCGCTGGTCGGCAGGAGCGACCGCGGCAGCGAGAACGAGCACGACGACGGCACCTGGAAGCACCACCCCAGCTCGGGCTCCAGGGGCTCCACCTCCTCCCAGAGCTCCAACAACAGTACTCACGTAAGTTCCGTTGCTAAATCCTGGGCAATTTTGTTTTGATTTTTCGTAATTATGTTGCCGAGATGAAAGTGTTTTTAAACGGTTATTTAAAGTGGCGTTTTTTTTTCGTGTTGATATAACTAAGTTACTGACTAAGCTACTATGCGCCGCTTACTTGATGCTTTAATTATTGTATAATTATCAATTAAATTGATTATGAAAAAATGAATTTATAACGATACACGTGTTTTAAGTTTGTTACATAAATGTGTTAGGCCACACTTCTCTGTCATGAAAGTTAAATTTTAATTTGACCGAAAATTCGCTTTTTTCTTGTGGACTTTTACTTTTTCACGCGCAAATAAAGCAGATAAGCAATTTTTGACCACTTTCACAAACTTCAAAACGCAGCGTCTCTTATAAAATCTCAGTGCAAACTCCATTGACAAAGCGATTCATTCGCTAAATTAAAAAAGGGGGGATACCCGTTAAGATATTGATTTTTTTTCTAATTAAAAAACGTGACAAAAAAACGAAGAATAATTGATTGACCGATCGGATTATTTGCAGAGCGCCGCATCGGGCACCCTGCTGCTGACGGCGGCTAATCTGGCGAATCTGGCGGCGATACACCCGCCGCGGGTGACCATGCCGAAGGAACTCGACACTGCCTCCGTGGCCAGTAGCACGCACTTCACCGTCGTAAATGGCCTCGGCAGACCCACCGCCACCCAGCACAAGTCATGGTGCGCACGCAATCAACTCACCGTGCTCGTCTGCACGATGAGCTTCCTCTTTATGCTCGGACTGCTCGCGGGAATCCTTTACATGGAGAGTAAGTAGCAAATCGAATTTTCATTAACGAGAGTCACTTTATTTCGAATGCAAAGAATATTTCTTGTTTGTTTGTTTATTTAAAAATTTAGTCGAGTCATGGTTTAGAAAAATATATATTATCATAGATAAGTAAATGAAAGGAGGACGTTAAGTTTTATTTATACAAATAATTAACTAAAACATAGTTTAATTTGTTATTTATACAAAGAATTAATTAAAACATCACTTTATTTACTTATTTGTTTAATTTATTCGCACTGGCTTTTATCATTTGAATTGCGAATTATCCATTAGAGGACATCGCGTTAGCGTTGAATAGAATTGTATTTTAATTATAGAAAAAAACTAAATGATTTTTGACAATGTAAAACGTAAATTAGATTTTAATTAGCAATTATAAAGAAAAGTTCTTTGCAATTCAAAGTTTCCGACTTGGAACACCTTCGGCACGGCCTTCATCGACTAATTACCCGCTTTTCCTTTGCAGTCCGAGCCAGAGACAAGTACAACTAAAAGCACTGCCACGTAGACCGTAGCGTCGACTTTTTCGCTCGCTTCGTCTCTTCAAGGAGGGTCCGAGAAGACTGCCGAATCTTCGATGCGCGTCCAAGCCTCGAGTTGATCGCATATAGCTTTCTTTTGTTTTTTTTTAATATTATTATTATTAATTATTAATTATTCCTTCGACCAGTGAAAAAATTGTCGAACGTCTCGGCGCAATGTGTATCGCGCGGCAGTTAGCGCGCGGTACGTGAATCTTTTTCGAGTAATTACATTTATGTAATCCCGGCGCGCCGTCAGCGCTTTTTATTCATTTAGTCGCTCTGTGCAATTTACGCGTACAAATTGACATGATGCGCTAAAATATTCGAAGGCACCCAGTAATCATTCATTACTTTACATTTAGGATAATTGCTCTATCGTGCCGTCAAACGGCGGCGCTTCTTTATCGACGTAGCTGTGCTGAACGCACGCGCGGAACGCTTTATATAGCTCGTCTCGAGAGAGATTCTCGATTTATTTCCAAGTATAGCACGTAAAATCATCGCTTCATGTATTCAAGTATTCTCGCGCCATTCTTCATTCGAGCGAGTGGCGTATTATTCGTTAAATTATAAGCGATGTAATTTTATTTGACGATATCGAAAATTCAAACTGTGAATAAGTATTCGTATGGCTTCATCAAAATTTGGAGCGAGGAGTGAAACGATGAGTGACTATCGTTTTGTAATTCTATATGACTGTGATATTACTTGTGTATTAATTAATTATCAAGCCAATAAGAATCTTTCACATAATAAATGTTTACATTATGAATACATTTCATCAATTCCTCTATCCCATTATTTCTTGTTTTGTTTCCTTGGTGTAAGAGTTAAATTTTTTTTAAATTTTGCAATTGTTCAATGGAAAATTTAACATTGAATGTGGTTGTTGTCCTTGAATTTTACTAAATTATTTTATTATACTTTCACCCTTTGACAGTAAAGTTTAATTGATGGATAATTATAAGTACCAGTTGGCAATAAAATGTACTGATGGAAGGTTGCAGAGTTGCACAAAATTACGGAATTTTTATGGATTTCATTTTGTCAGACACCTTAACTACCAAGTGGGAGATAAAGTATTTATAAGTAAATAATATAATTAAATATAATATAATATAATTAAATATTAGTAATGTTATAAAACAAAATTAGCAAAAATTTTAAAGTTGCTTACCTCCACTTCTTGAAGGGTTTGCGTCCATCTATAATTTGGTAAGTCAGCTCCATTGCCACTGTTAGGTTTCAGTTTATTTTTTTCTGTTTCATCCTCTTCTTCGTCCATGGTAACATCCTCATCTTTTTTCTCTGTTTCACTAGTGCTATTGCTACTGCTGCTACTACTTGCAGTCGGTACTGTTTTGTTTTCTTTCACTGACTTCTATTATTTTTACATAAAGAATATAATCATTCTATTAAGTATTAAATTGAGAGAATAAAATTTAGAAAACCATCCTACACACCTTACTGTCTATCTCAGCTTGGAGTTTTGAGGCCTGCTCATCTGTAAGTTCGACAATTTTTGAGTCATTATTTGCAGAGTCAAGTAACGCTTGCTCTTCTTTTTTCTTCTTCTCAAGTTTTTCTTTCCTTCTTCTTTCCTGTTCAGCTCGCTCGCTCTTTTCTGCCTTTGCTTTAGCTACGGCTGTACTCTCATACTTTTTGAATATGGAAGTAACAAGCTGCAATAAAAAATGAGTCATCCGTGTAAGCAAACAAAGGCAATTCTCTGCTTAAAATGTTTAATAAAAATTCAGCATCCCACCTTTTCTGCAGCTCCTTCACCTCCTCCAGTGTAAAAGTCTGTTTTCCTGGCCAGAAAGCTAAATATCGTCTCGAGAAGCTGCAAAGAATTCAAGAAAAACAATAAACCTTCTAGAAAAAATCCGAAATCTAACCTCAACAATACGAGAACCGGTGATTATAAATGTTATACTCACGTCTTGGACACCTCCTTCGTGCTGTTGTGCCATTGACAGCAATAGGCCATCAAACTTTTCCTCGTCCTTCGTCATTTTTGTCTTTTTTCTTTAGTCTCGTAAGTGAACTTTGTACGATCAATATCAAATAATTTCAAAATCACGATACCACATGGATGTTTGTATCTCTTTTGGTTACCATCGTATCATCATTCGCCCGAATCGCCCTCTGGCTCTGCATATCATTTCTGGACTTGAGGTGGGGTCTACATCAAAAGCACTACTCGCGCGATAACTTAAATAGAAATAAGGAAAATTTTTATAACTTGCAGTAGTTGCAGTACAGTAAATGCGTTGAGTACCAACTCTATATGAGAGTACAATCTGTGGTTCTAATCCATACATTTTGTAGTTGAAAATTGGTTTTTGGTTAGGACTTCTCTCTTGGAAAATGTGCTAAGTATAACCTCAGTCAACCAAGTAATATCGGAAAATATTACCTTAATTTAACTTGAATACAACAGTTAATAGTAATTGTGAAATAACCAATGTTGTAAGTATAAAAAAACAATTTCATTTTAAGTCAACTTTTTTCTTTTTTTGTATCACGTAAGTCCTTATTAAAAACCGGCAATCATTACTTCATCTTCACGCAATTTTATTATAAATTAATTTTTAAGAAATGAATTTAAATTCTCGATCTAATCACGTTTTTATTTATGTTTCGTTATTTTTATAATTTGATATCGATAAGCTGAGCTTTATATAATTATGTATTTCTTAATTTTTTTAAAACGATGCATTTAATGTGTAATCTACATTATTAAATATTAAACTTATTTTGATTTGATTTTTGCAGAGAAATGGATTCATTAGGAGCTGGAAGCCTGACAGGAGCTCAAAAAGATGAACTGATGGAAAAAGTAAAACAGGAAATTGCTTTAGCCAATTTTCAAGAATTACTAACGGTATAGTTCATTTTATTTTAATAAACCCATCTTAACTACATAACTTTCTTGCCCATAGTTTACTTTGATTTTCTTATTTTTAGAAAATCACCGAAAAATGTTTTACTAAATGTGTTCAAAAACCTGGCACAAGCCTTGACAATTCCGAACAAGTAAGTAATTAAAAGTTTTCGAATTAAATTGTGTCCATGTAATTCATTGAATTTTATTAATATTAAATATTTTCCGGTTACAGAAATGTGTAGCTATGTGTATGGATCGATATATTGATTCATACAACACTGTATCTAAAGCGTACAGCAGTCGGATACAAATGGAACGCAATTAAGAATAAATAAAAAAATATTGTTTTTAGTGATATGTTATGTAATACTGCATTTTATATGTTCACTAAGCATTAGAAAATATTAGTTCTAATTTTATTACAAAATAGTTTAAATCATAACAAGTTGTTAAAATATTTGAAAGCTGAAGGAAATTTCATTTTTTCTTTACTGTTGCTATTTTTAACCTTATACAAAGGTTTGTATATGGAAAAAATTCTGTTTATATAAATAGTCTGTAAATAAACAATTTCTATGGAAAGCATTAATCTATCGTGAATATTGATGTTACCAACTTTAAATATTAAAATCTTAAAAGTATTAAAATTAACATACATTGAAACCTTATTAAACATATGCAATACAGTCATTTTAAAGTCATTTTAAATGATTACTTAAAAATACTTCAAAAAGTTGTATTTACAGGTAACTAATATTAATTAAACAAAGTAGAATTTGATTCTTAGCAAAGTCCTTTAATTAATGATGATGCATTTAATTTAAAAACAGTACGTGTATAAGATTTTTGGGTAAAGCTAAGAGGAAGGATTACTGTGGTCAATGTGAAAACATAATCACAATTGTGAATATTTTTCATATAAATGACTAACAATGTTAAAAAAGAATATTTTATTTAAAAATGTCGAGAAACTTAAGATATAGTCTTTCTATATCTTCTTAACAATCTTATTCTTAATATATAATATAAAGTGATTTTAAAAAATAATTACAACTAGTCCATAGATAAAAAATATAAATGTTTGGTAATTTAATGTCTTATTTAATATTGTTGCAAAATAATGTAATTTATAACTTATTTCATATTGTAATTCTAATATTTAAGAAATAATTTTGAGAATAGTTTAGTCATTACCAACATTTATAAATTTATAAATATTTCTGCTGATAAGAAAATTTATGAATATTATGTTAAATAAAAGAGCTAATAGTAAAAATAAGCAAATGTATAAATGTTGCTTGAAAGGTATGCATGATAAGATTTTTGTTTAAGTCCATCATAAACATATAAAAATATTTCACGTGATCTTACTTAAATGTATGAGTAAGTGTGCACAGATGAGCACAGTTAATAATTCATTCATTTGTTTTTACACAATCAAAATACTTTTCATTTTCCTCAATAGTCTGAATCAATTCTTTCTCAAAGTCAAAACTTACTTGCAACATAATGACGTATTTTAATAGTTTACAAGATCAACTATAGTGAATTTTCAGACAAGAAAAAATTAATTATTTTAAATAATTATTCGCATAGTTAATTTACGATGTTACTGTTACTTACGCAAGAGGCACTACTTTGAATTTCTTCATCTATTTCTTCACTTTCATTTTCACTCTGTACATTTTGTACAGATTCTTGTATATTTAATGGACTTTCTTTTCTAATTGGAACTTTTGAAGGACTTTGTTCATTTGCACTTCCAGATGCAGAAGATGTGAAATCTTCATATTGAGAAACACCTTGTGCTACAGAAAAAAAAAATCTTTTAATTGGTCTAAATGTAAACTAGTGACTGAAATTTGGTAATATTAATTATTCAAATACCTATATCCATTATCTCTTTCAAGTCATTCATACTTGCTTTTTTACCATTTAAAGGCGGTAAATCACCAAATATTGAATTATTTCTAGTTGATAAAGGTGGTAATTCTCCTAAGAAAAATTCATCACTTTGTGTTTCTGTTACTTTTTCTTTCATTCCACCAACAATTATTTCATCAAAATAAACTTTTTTCCCTATATTATTCATCGGTTCAATTGGCTTCATATTTTTAATATTATTTACTGCTTGGTATTCTGTAAGGCTTTTCTTATTTTTTCCTACATCTTGATTTTTATTTAGTTTTGATTGATTAGTTACCACTTTATCGTGATTACTGTTTGCACTTATATCATTTGTTATACTATTACTTTGATTAACACTATTTTCTGATGATATTCTTTTCTCTAAGCTTTTTGTGTATGATACTTCATTGGATTGGACTTTTTCAATATTTGAACTAGTAGTGCTATTTGTTTGCTCATTGTGTTTTTTTTCTGTTATTGTCACATTAAGAGGTACTTGTATATTACAGGTAGAGTTACTTTCTAGTTTGTCTAATGTGTCAGTAGTAGAAACAGAAATTGAGTCTTTGCATAGAATTTTTGGGTCACTGACATCAAAAGTGGCATTTGCAGGACTATCTACTATTTCGCTGCTTTTATCTAACTTTGTATTGCTAGTGTCATTCTGAAAAGAAATTAGAATAATTTATATTTTTCTTAATTATATTATATTGCTGAATAGAAAATTAAAAGTACCGTTTGAGTCTTATTAAAGGCACCACCGATTCTATTTCTTAAAATTTCACCAAGTAAAGGCTCCTTTGAATTAATTCCTAATTCTTCACAAAGTTTTTTTCTACCTACATAACTATACTCTTTACCATAGTAGGTTTCAGGATCAAATACTGAAATTGTGTAATCAAGTCCAAAATACTCTAGGAACTCTCTTACCAATGAAAACAACAGTTTTCCTTCTGAGCTAGCCAGGTATTGTTTAACCGATTTATTTAAAAATGGTTCAGGATTCTAAAACATAAAGATGTTTAGAGATAACATTTTTTTTTAAGTACAATAAGAAAAGCCAGAAAAACACTTTAATAAAAAACTGTTTTATTTACCAGTACAGACTCCTGTTCTTCCAAAGTGAGAAACACACTGGCTCTCAATTCCGCCTGAATAATAAGGACAAATGCGGGATTATATTAACCTAGAATGTTAATGATGCAAAACCAAAACAAAATGCTTACCCGGACTTTGGCAAGAACGCCATTATTTTCGAGAGTTTGTACAACAAGATCTCTTAGTTCTGTGTCTTCTTCCATCGATATATTACTGTCTATCATTTTGTTTAAAAATAATGTATATTTATTCAATCAATACAGTTAAAAGACGTAAATATTTACTGTCTTCTCCATGGCTGCTCGACGCGATTTGTAGGAAATACGGTATAAGAGTATAAGAAAATAATTCGCAAATACTAGCTGGTTTAGTATGATATTAAAGGTTTGTTTACAAGGCATTTAACCTCATCATTTAGGCTACCACTACAGTAATACCGTAATACGGTTACAGTAAAGGTTGTCGACACTTATAAAATTGGTATTTCAGCGGTAAATTCAAAAAAATATATTTAATATTTTTTTAATCGTGAATTTATATAAAAAAAATATAAAAATAAAATATAAATAATTTTATTTAATTTTATAAAATTAATATTTTACAATACTTATTTTTATACTTATTTTTGCATATGATCTCAATCTGTAAAATGTTACAAAAATGTACAAAATATTTCACGATAAGTATTTGTCAAAATCAAAATTTGAATAACACCAAAACTCATTCGCTAAATTATTTTTGTGACTTGGTTCAAAATCACATTTTTTAACGCTTAAACATTTTTCGGCTGTTTCATTCATTACTGCTCCTAAAAGAAATTCCACATATTATTCTTAATTAAATCTTAATAACTTTAATAGTCCATTAAATTTTTATATTTTTACCTGTACAAAGAACAATAAAGTTTTTTGCCAAAAGTTTCACTGTTTTTGCTGTTTTTGTCAAACACTCTTCAGATAAAAAAGGTGGATCACAAATTACCAGATCAAATATTCCAATTAAGTCTTTTGGAACATCTTCTGGATTGTTATAATCGTAAAAAATATAATTGGAGCCAAAGGCAGAAAATCGTGTGTCATACTCAAAGATCTTTACTGAAATATAAAACCTGTTTTATGCCATTGTCTTTATTGCAATTATTTGTTAAATAATTTACCAATTTCATTAAATACCTTGTCTTGGACCAGCTATGCTAACTAATTTTTTGTATAATGTTGGACATGATATAAGAGCTATTTTTCCACTATCTTGTGTACATTGAACAGCTCCTTCGGTTAGGGTAGAAATTGTCCTTTCATCATACCAAAATTGACTTAATTGCTGAAAGAAAATATATTAATGTAAATGCAAATACTACAATTTATCCTTTGAGAGTACCTGCATTAATTGCAATACGTACCCAATCCTCTTCAAATACAAGATCTTCATTGTTTTCACTTTGTTCTAGAGCTGCTTTTAATTTATTATCTTGTTCTTCTTTTTCCCTATAAAATTCATTTAACGCAGCTAAAGTATCTGGATGCAACTGAGGCACTTCATCATCAGATTCACTCATTTTTATTATAAATAATTAATAAATTAAAGATTTAACTACTTTATTATCTTTCGGTTGCTTAAATATACCTTCATCTGATTGTCTAAATATTTATCTTCAAAAAAACAAATTTTTGAGTATAATAAATTATATTTTTATTATACGTGCAATAAAATAAGATCAACAATCAATTCTGTAAATATCTGTACTCAACGAAGTAAGTATACATACCGTGTACATATATTCTCTCTAAAACTAGTCTGCTTGAAACACGTGTGCTGAAGGGTGATTCTATAATATAATGTGAGAAGTAGGTGCATATTACACGCGAGATATGCTTTGAACAGTGAACTTGCCAATTATTACGCCTAAATTGTTTTATCAATTTATTCAGTTTTGAAAATTAATTATTGCATTGAAAATTAAATCATTAAATCGTGAACGCATCCTTTAATTCACATGAATACAAATCACAAATTCACAATTCCTGAATGTGTCGGATTTCGCCTGCATTTCGGTCATTTTCCCGAGTTGGCGCTGCAAGCGTTGGTTTCTCTTGCTAGCCGGTAGGGAGCGAATTGGAATTTCTTTACGAGTGGCTAGAATGGCGGACGCGTAAGTACTCTCCAAAAATCTGATGAAAATCCGTAGACATCGCATTTTATTTGCGAAAATAAACCTGGAAAATTGTTAAATGATGCTCGAATGTTTACCTACTTCGTTTTACTCAAAATAGTTTTTGCCAAAATTTCGTAATAACAAAAAATATTCGTTAAGTTTGTCAACACTTAACCTCGCACTGCACCTGCGTTTCGCATGTTGCGACAACGTGTTATGATGTGTATTGGAAGATATTTTATATTTTTTTTCTTTGCTGCATAGTTTTTATATTTTCGATAGTAACAATAAACACTGGAGAAATTTAACCTAAAATGTCGTTAATTGTTGTTTTGGAGCAAGTTGTCATTTACAATTTTCTTTTTGGTTTTGCAGTAAGAAGAAGGAAACCAAGCCAAAGGCAGAGGCAAAGAAATTGCCTGCTGTCCCAGAGTCGGTGCTTAAGAGGAGAAAGCGCCGTGAAACCGCCAAGGCAGCTCGTTTACAAACATCCATCAAGGTATGTACAATTAATGTAGGTCATATTTGGCAAATGTCAAAGTTATAAAACTTGCATGTCTTGTTTAATTCCAGAGGCGAGCAAACTTCTCTCAGAAGAGGAAGGAAATTTTCAAACGTGCTGAGCAGTACGTGAAGGAGTACAGAATAAAGGAAAGGGATGAAATCAGATTGATTAGGCAAGCCAAGAAACATGGAAATTACTACATTCCTGGAGAAGCCAAGCTTGCATTTGTCATCCGTATTAGGGGGTAATTATTCTTTTTACTTAATTAATTTTGGATTAAATTTTTAATAATCTTGAAAATGTTAATTATTCAAGTATGAGTTGATTCTTTGTTACATTCTGAATATAATTCTTTTTTTTTAATTTTAGTGTGAACCAAGTAGCACCAAAAGTACGCAAGGTTCTGCAATTGTTCCGACTGAAACAGATCAACAATGGAGTGTTCATCAAATTGAACAAAGCAACCATTAACATGCTCCGTATTATTGAGCCATACATCACCTGGGGTTACCCTAATCTGAAGTCAGTTAGAGAACTGATCTACAAGCGAGGATTTGCCAAGATTAACAGGCAAAGGATTCCAATCACTAGCAATTCTATCATTGAAAAAGCCCTGGGTAAATATTTTTATTCTTGTTTACTATAATATTGACGATTCCATGGGTATTTTAAAGTTTTTTTTAATCTACCCTTCCATACCGTCAAAAAGTAATAGAATGCACTACAATATTGTAACTGATTCTTTTTGATCATTTATAGTTGTAATATTCATACAGATTACATATATTGATATTTATTCTATTTATTTCATCTAATTTATTTAATAAATGAGTATAAGTATAAAAAAACAGTACAAAAATATTTTTGATTTAGGTCGCAAAAACATCATCTGTACAGAAGATTTAATTCACGAAATCTTTACGGTTGGTGAGAAATTCAAGTACGCCAGTAACTTCCTGTGGCCATTCAAGGTAAATTATATTAATTTTATTTTCCATTATCGACATAGGCATAGTGATAAGATGAAATTCTGGATTTTTATCACTTCCTACTATGTCGTAAAGTAATATGAGGTATACCATTACTTCAAAATGGTACTTATTACAATTTTGAACAAAGTACACCTTGCACATTTTATTTATGTATATAACTAAATGTTTGAATAAACCTTAAAAACATATATTTGAGATTGTCATTAACTATTATTTAAATTTACAGCTGAACACACCTACTGGAGGATGGCGTAAAAAGACAAATCATTATGTTGAGGGTGGCGATTTCGGAAATCGCGAAGATAAAATTAACGAACTTCTTCGGCGCATGGTTTAAGACTCTAATGTGCTTTAAAAAAAATAAAAATACATTTATAAAAAGTTATTTTCATCTTTTTTTCCTATCATATATTAAAGAAAATTATCACTTACTAATAAGACACTAGCATTAAAAAGTTACTTTTTCTTTCGTTAATTAATAAAATATTTTTTTTAAAGTTGATTTTAGTAATTTTAATTTCAAGTTTAATGATTGTTTTTTATATTTTTCATTGATTAATTAATGTAAAATCTTAAAACATCTTGATGAAATTGAAGAGCCATTCAAGAAATGAGAACAGCGATGAATTCAAAAACGGAAATAGAACTTGTTACAGATAGATAAGGAACAAATAGAAAATTTTCAACAGATCAGCTATAGGAATATGCAGGATCAAGCAAGGCTATTCCTTCCTACGTGCAATAAGGCCCTTAAGGCTTTTGCAGTTTGCACGTAAGAATTCCTTAAGGAATGAGAGGAATAGCGGGGAATAACGAGGAATAGCGAGCGCCGCTTCCTCGCTGTTCCTCGCTATTCTTCGCTATTCCTCGCTAGTCGCTATTCCTCGCTGTGTGTTGCTATACCTCATATATATATAGATATAGCGCCTTAGCTCTTGGAGGAACAGCTAGGAAAATGCGGAGCAAGCCATTGAAGATGTATTCCGAACCATGTTGCATAGTTTTGGAACGTTCCAAAACTTTGTACCTGCTGACTGCACACGAACCAGTTTCGGAATCGGAATACGCCCATTCCTTCTGTCGTGCAAAGACCCTTACCTGCAGATGGAAAGCAAGACTCTGCAAGAGAGACTAAATTAGTCGTCTAGCCATTACTAGGAGAAACAGCATGCTGCGTCTGACAGTCTTTACAAGGACGAACATAACCTAATTCACGTTCATTTCACGGAAAAATGAAAGTACTGCAAGTGAATCTTTTTAATAATTGAATGCCTTGATAAGTAAGTCATGTTATTCAAAATAGTATTTTATGAATAAATTATTTAACTCAATTTCTGATTTAAAATGTTATTCAAGTTAATAACCTAAATAATATTTTCTTTGAAGGTGGGTAAATTCTTTTTTAACAAAATGTAAATTAAAACAATATTTTAGTTATCATGACATTATTAATTATAGATGTGCCGCTTTTATTTTTGATTTAGAAAGTCATGGATAAAAAAAATGTACTCAATATCAATACAGATGCAAACCCAAAAGCCAGTGATTCAAAAAATACCAAGGTTTTTGTTTTATCACCAGAACTTCTTAAAGGATTACTTTTAGAAAACAAATTACCAAAATGTAAGAAAGATTTTATTAAATTAACTATTAGTTTCTGATAATTTATATCTTATATCTATAATATTTAATCTATTTTACAGTAAATCTATTAAATCAAAATAAATCACCAACTGTTGTGGATCGCATAAAAAATGCTCAACCATTTGCAAAAAATATTTCAAATGAATTGAAAGTACAAAAGCTAACAAGTAATAAAGGAGATATTAAAAAGACTGTAGATTCAACTGAGCAAGTTGTTGAGAAATTAAATATAGTAGAAAGTCAACTTCAAAATGGTACTCTTGATAAGTCAGCTACAAATAGAAAAGAATTATCTTTAAAAAATCAGGAAATTAACAAGTTCGATGATGGTGTGCAGGAAAAGATGGTAAATAAAACCACCAGAAGAGGTAGAAAAAAGTTGGACAGAGATAAAGAATTAAAAGGTCCTGAAACTAGCAGTAAAACTGTCAATGACTTTAGTAAAGAAAAGGAAATAAGAGTTCTAAAGGATAATAAAAATCCCTCAAATGTAAAAGTATATAGAAAAAGACCCAGAATATCTCAAAATAAAGTTAATAAAAATAATTTTACAAATGATGTTCAAACGGACTGTGATAATATTTGCAATAATGAAACTGCAAAAACATCTAATAGTTTTGAACGTATCTCTGATAGCTGTGTGGAAGAAAAAGTGAAAGATCAAGAGAGTACTATTCAAGTTATTGATAAGGAGTTACCAACAAAAAGTAGTAAATCGACGAATCCTGCTGAATTTCTAAATAATAAGGATGCATTAAATAGCTCAAATATTACTATTAAAAATAAAGATGCAGAGATTCTTAGTAATGATGTAAATCTCAATGTATTAAATATTAAAAATGCAGTAATGGTATTTGATACAAATTTGCAAACGAAAAATTCTGACTTAATGGAAGATCAATTTTGCGAAGAACATAAAGCAGAAAATTTACTTTCATCTCCAGAAGAAAATACACAAATTAAGAAAGAAATCATAGATGAGGATGAAGTAGGAGAAATAACTGATGAAGTTATAATAATTGAAGAAACAATAGAAGAAATAGTAGAATTTTATGATTTTGATACTGAGAAAAATGCAAGTACTGAAATTGAAGAATCTATAGAAAATTCTGAAAATGTAGAGTGGTCTAATGATAATAGAGATGATCAAACAAATACAAAATTAGATTCAACTAAAAATGAAAGTGATACAGGCAATTCGATAGTGGTAAAAGAAAGTTTTGAAAATATTAATCCAATTAATGACGAAACAAAAATTAATGATCAGTTGAACAAAAATGAAATTCCTAATGATGTTGATGAGGTTTTAAACACGATACAAAAGAAAGTTCAGGAAAATTGTGAATCGTTTCTTTTAGAGGATACTAGTAAAGTTAATGCTAAGAAAGAAAAACATGATTCCCATAAAACGTATACAGAATTAATAGAAAATTCAGTGACAGCTGCTGAAAATGTTAATAAAATAGAGGCATTAAATATTGATGAACAATCTGTTATAGTACATTCAGAAATTAAAAGTCATGAAAAAAAGGAGATTCCACTATTTCCTAGTAAGACAATCGTAACTAATACCGAAATTAAATCAACTGAAAATTTGGAAGTATCAACAAATGTAAGTGAAAACAAAGATTCTATCAGAAGATCAACTAGACTTCCTAAAAATTTAAAACGTTATAAACCAGTAATAAACAATTTCAAAAGAAAACAAACAAATTGTGAATTAAAAGAAAATAAAAAAAAAATAAATGATTCATTAAATGAAGAAAATAGTAGAACAAATGAATTAACATTTAACAGAGAAACTGTCAATGAAAGAATTATTTCCCAAGTTAAAAAAATAAAGGAACCAGTCTTTGATGAAAAAAATGAAACAAATTTTACATCTGATGATATTGATTCAAAATGTGCTGAAGAAAAAAAGGAAGATAAAATATTATTCTCTAAAAAACTTTTCTCTGCTAACGGTAGTAATGAAAACATTTTGGGAAAAGAATTCATTAATGAAAACAGTTTAAAAAAGTCAGACCTAAATTTTAAAATTTCTTCAAATAAAGATAATAAATCTACACATAAATCCATTGCAGAATATAAAATTAATACTGAACCTTCAAATATCTGTCAAAGTGAAGCAGACTTAGCTAAATGTACAAAATTGTCTTCAATATTACTAAAAGAAAAATCTGATGCAATGTCATTAGATGAAAGAAATGAAAATATTGCTATTGATGAAGAAATTCCAATGATGGTTTCAGAAATTCAGAAACAAGAAATAACTAAAATGAAAAATATATTAATAGACCGGAATCTTGCAAATGTTTCAAAAACTGTAGAAAATGTAGAAAAGATTATTAAATGTGATTTGCCAAATCCATTTAGCCAAGAAAAATGTGGTATAACAGAATCTCAAAATGAAACTGATGAAGTACAAAAGAATCCAGTTATTGATGTTCCAATAAATAATTATGAATTAACAGATGCAAGTCATTGTAATGCAGAAAGTATGCAAACTGATGTAGTCAAGGAGAATCAAACAATTGATGTTTCAATAAATAGCGCAATATCAGATGAAAGTATGAATGATGTTAAAACTCAAGAGATGAATGATCATAATTTAATGGAATCTTTTGAAAAAAATAACGAAAATGATGAGATGTTAAATAATACAACAGAGAAAAATGTAAAATCTGACATAAGTCACATTGAAACCATTTTAAAAGATAACGTGATCTGCACCACAGAAGAAAAATGTTTCGACAAAAATGACGAAAATTGCTTGATCAATGAAGATAGTCCAAACATGGCTTTAGAATTTCAAAAGCAAGAAATAATCAAGGTGAACGCTGAATTAACAAATGAGATCATTGCAAATATTTCAACAACTTTAGAAGGTATGGAAAATGATGACAGTAACAGTAATTTTTCAGATACATTCGATCAAGAAACTTATGGTGCAGTAGAATCTCAAAGTGATACTGATGAAATTGCAGATAATCCAGTTGTTGATGTTCCAGAAAATTATGATGAATTAGAAGATAAAATTAATGTAAATTCTGATGAAGTAAGGGAATATCCAGCTGATGATGTACTAGAAAAACATTGCACCATATCAGATGAAAGTTGTAATGATGCAAAAACTCAAGAAATCAATGATCATAATTTAGTGGAATTGTTTGGAAAAAGTAAGAAAATTGATGAGATTTTCAGTGACATGACAGTCAACAATCTACAATCTGGCATAAGTAATGAAAATGATGAAAACGTTGTACGAAATAATGAGACCTGTTCTGTGGAAGAAAAACTTTTTGAGAAAAGTAACGAAAATGACACTGTTAATGATGAAATTCCAAAATTTGTTTTAAAAGATGAAAAACAAGAAATAACCAAAATAAACAGTGAATTATTAGATGAGAGTCATACAAATTTTTCAGAAATATTAAAAGATATGGAAACTGCCAATAGTAAAAGTAATTTTTCAAACACATTCGATCAGGAATCTCATGATGTGGCAGAATCTAAAGGTGATACTGATGAAATTAAAGATACTCCAGTTGTTGATGTTCCAGTAAATTATGATGAATTAACAGATAAAATTCATAATGACCCAGTTAATATAAATGCAGATGAAGTCAACTGTACATTATCAGAGGAAAGTCATAACAATGCAGTAACTCAAAAGAAGAATGATTGTAATTTAATGCAATCAGTTGAAACAAGTAAGAAAACTGAAGAGATTTTAAATGTCAAAATAGCCAAAAATATAAAATCTGACATGATTAATAAAAATGTCGAAAACGTTTTAAAAGATAATGCAACCTGTTCAGGTGAAGAAAAATGTTTCGATAAAAGTGATGAAAATTACTGTTTCAATGCAGAAATTTCTTCAAAATTTGAAATTTCGAGTCTCGGAACATGTGTTGCATCAGAATCACAAAGAAATACCGATATCGTTACAGAGAATGCTATTTTTGAAGATCCAGTATTTAATGAATTGTCAGAAACAAATCATAGTGAAGTAATACATCAAGAGTTAAATGATCAAAATTTAATAGAACCATCTTTTAAAAGTAATAAAATTGAAGATATTTCAAGTGATGCAGCAGACAATAATCAAAAACCTGAGGCAAATGATCTTAATGCTGAAACATCAAACATTGAAATTCATGAAAAACGCAATAAAAAAACAGGTAAGCATACCAATTATTTAATTGCTATAGCTAGATTTATGAATTAAAATATTGAGATACAAAATTGTTTTTTATTTAGAATACAAAGAAAATAATGCGATTTGTGTGTGTACTATTTTTTTGCCTAACGAGGCCGAAAGGACAATCTTCGCGATCGGGCACCGGGAGCGAAAGTGGTATTTTCGGCCCGCTAGGCAAAAACAAGCTTTTCTTCTTCTGGTGTGTATAGTGGAACCGAAATTTATACCGGCCATCCACTGAATCGGAGTGGACTCATCAGTAAGGTTCCACTAGACTACCTTAGGCGCTTGCCGTCAAGATGTCCTGTACAAGTAGTAAAGGGAGTGCGGAAAGTCTTGTGCGAAGCAATAAAACTCTCCGATCTCCCTCTACCGAAAATTTTTCCTCTAAAATTACCTATAAAAATTGAGTAATTCTAAAGAAACTTTTAAAAATTAAAGGCTCGAGATCTAGGTGGGAGAGCATCTCTACAACCTACCGGTAGAGGGAGATCGGAGAGTTTTGTTGCTAAGGTAGGTCTAGGGTCTACCGAGACCCTAGACCCTTACTGATAAAACCACTCCGATTCATTTGATGGCCGTATGAACAGGAGACGGTGAATAACATCGAACATTTTTCCTCTAAAACTAAAATTATGCAATGTTATTCACATTGTGTAACCAGCATTGAAATTTTCAAAAACGCGAGTTAGTGTAGTATAGTTTAAATATACCACTTATATATTTATTTATATATTATTCTCATTATTATATTTTAGCAAAGTCCAATTGTAACTTAAAAATGAATACAAGAACATCTTCAAGAATTTCTTCTGTAGACACATCAGTGAACATTAATTCACCAGAAACAAGTTGTATTTTTAATACTAGTACAGAATTATTTGATTCAAGCTGTAAAGATGTTAATGATGATGAAACTGCAAATCAAAAGCTTAATAATACTAGTAAGCAAACAAAATCCTGTTTTCAAATAATTATTTCCATTCTTTAATTTTGTTTTTAATTACAGTGACTAATAACGAAAATGGGCAAGAAAAAGAAACATCTAAGGTTCCAAAAAGGAAAGGAAGAAGAGGACGACCTCCAAAGGCTGCTAAATTATTAGAAAACAATTCTATAAAATTGAATGAAAATGATGGTAAGAGTTAGTATAAAAATTATGAAAACATTTATTTTACTATTCATTTTAATTTTGTATTATTTTATAGTAAACAATGATGCTGATAATCAAATCAATAAAGTGACAGATCCGCAGAAAAGCACGTCAAAAGAGGCGAATGAAGAAGAAAATACCTTGAATTTGAGTACGAATCAGTTGTCAGATAATTCTGATCAAAATTTAAATACTCCAAACAAGAGTATTGAACCTACAGTTGCACAGAAAAGAAAAAGAGGAAAGATTGCAAAATCAAAGATATTAAAAGAGGATTCTAATATTGAAAATTCTGAAAAAGGTAAAATTTATTTTTATGTTAACATTTTATACAACTTTTAAATCATAATTTCACGAAAACTCTTAATCAATTAAAACATTAATAACTCAAGAATTAATTAATTCATTTCATCCAAGAATTAATTAATTCATCAATTAACAAATTTTTTGGATTATCTAAATAACCAAATAGAACGAATCTCGCACCCGTTTTTTACCTTTTTTACTTTTATTATAAATAAGGCGTCTTTGATTTTAACGTGCTCAGCTAATACAAGTTGTATAAAAATGAGAAACCTAATCTGATAACAGGAAAGGTGTCTCATCCACTATCTGGCAAATGCTATTTTCTAGTTCAAGCAAATTGCTGTAAGGAATCTGATATTGGCATTTGCAAGCGATTTAATATGAAAGTCAATAAATAAACGACTAAAAAAGAATTGCTATCAGAAATTCAAATTCAGAGCGACTCAAAAATTATTCGGGACATAAAATTAGAAACGTATATATAAAGTTTAAAGTAGAACTTTTATTGTAATCATTAATTTTGATTTTTATAAGGAGCTATTTTAATTATATTATTTTTTAGATTTGAATATAGAAACAGCAAATTCGGAAAGTAATATTGTACAAAGAAGGAGCGGAAGATTAACAGCTGCAAGAACTATCTCTGAAATTAAAACAAAAGATAATAAACGTAATACTAGAAAATCTAGTAGAGAAGTTACAGGTAAATTTGTATAATTTGTTAATATGTTACGAAATTTTATTAGTATAATCACACTAATGTTTTATTTATATTTTAATTTAGAAAATAAAGTTGAAGCAGCCGCAGATTTCAAAGAGGTTCAGACAAGAAAGAGAAAATCGCGTTCAAAATCAAAAACATCAGAATCTAATGTAGTTGAAGAAAAATTAGATGAAAAAATTAGTTTAGAATATAAAAACCTAAATGAAAAAGGAGGTAATTATTTAGTCAAATAAAAAATATTTTATAAAGGCATACAATTAAGGAGGTTTGGGGGTAGCCACTGGGTAGCTCCCTGCTCACCGCGAGAACCCTCCACAGCATACAAACTGAACGTTTTGTTTACACTTTCGCGTGTTTCTTTTTAAATTTTTAAGAATTTTTTTCTCTAAAACTATGTGGTGAAAGATTCTGAAAAAATTCCTGTAATTTTTAACTATGGAATAACATAATTTTTTCATATCGTTCTTGTAGGATTCAAAAAACTCCCGAACCTCCTTAAATAAAAAGAGAAGAAAATCAGAACTTTAAACACAGATTATATACCTTCATGTGTTAGACAATATTTTATATAAACATTGTCTTTATTTTCAGATTCAAATTTAAATATATTGAAAATGGAAAATTCTAATAAGGATAACTCAGATATTAAGTATGACATAGAAACTGCGGATCATATTGAAGCTAAAAATGAGGAACAATTTCCTAATTTAAAAAATGTAGAAAAGAAACGAAGAGGGAGACCTCCTAAATCTGCAGTTGCAAAAACCACTATTTCATCAAATACAAACTTTGATGAAAAAGCTAATAGCATTTCGGAAATGGTTAACAGAAATCTTACTGGATTAAACGATAGTCAAACAGCGGAAGAAGGTAAAATTTTATTTATTAACATTAATTATAAATTGAATAAATTTAAGAATCAAGTTATCCATAGAATTTTATGGAAAAATTTTATACATGTACTGTTATATTTCAGATTGTGTCAATTTAGGAAAAAGAAAAAGGCGTTCAAGGTATGATAGAAGCTCTGAATTTGATAGCCAAGTAGATTTAGAGCTTGAGCTGTCTAAAAACAAATTAAAATGTTCAAGAAAAAGAAAAAGGCGATCAAGATTTGATAAAAGTACTGAAAGTAATAGCCAAGAAGAAGATTTGGAGATGGAAATGTCTAAAAATGAATCAGAACATGAAAAAGCAATGAGTGGCGAAAGTGATAATAATGATGAAAGTAGATACGATCGTCCACGAAGAAAACGGAGAAAAAGAGGAAGGCCAACAGGAAGGTCAGTATCAAAATATGATGATGATTACGAACCACGTCGTTCACAAGTTCAGCGCTCACCGGCAAAAGGAACAAATAAAAGAAAATCTATGACATTAGATGAACCAGAGGTTGATATATTATTAATTATTATAATTATTTAAAATATTTGTTGTTATTATAACTATAAATAATTTTATTGAATTAAAAAATATTTTATAGCAAAAGAAAACAGTAATATGTGGAAAATGTGGTCGTTCAATGACAAAAAATCAGTGGGTCAATCACAATTTATCAACGCATAATAATTTAGGATGGTTAGAAGGAACAGTAAAACCTGTAAGTTAAATCACTATATTTTTTACATATAATAATTATTAATTGTTTATAAATATGTTTGTAGGATTATGATAATGATGAAAAGTTAGTTGCACGAGTCTTAGCACGAGTTATTAAAAAACGGAAGAGTCTCATTTGTGAAAAATGTGGTGCTATACAGCGAAGTGTCCCAGGGCATCTTTCACATGTATTATTTTGTGGAAAAAGCGAAGATGTAAATATAAATATTATTTTATAATAATAAAAGTGAGGCTTTATAATTTAATCTTGATTATGAATACTTTTTAGGAAGTAAAAGCTTTAATGATAACTTGTCCTGGATGTAATGCTGTGATAAAACCATCGTCATTAGAATATCACGAAAGGTTACATCAAAAACAATCTGAAGAGAAACCGAAAATTACAATTGAAATTATTGATGAAATTACTGACTCTGGAATTAAATCAAGGAGAAAAGCAGCTGAAAAGTATGACATTTCTTCAGAATCAATTATTGTAAGATTCTTTTATAATTATTAACTAATTATTATTATTTAATAAACATTCTCCAGGGCTGTAACAAAAATATCAGAAATTGTTACATTAACTAAAGCAGATCAAGATGACGGTTCTCTGCCACCAGATAAAAAAATTAAATTGAACGATCTTGTAAGTAACTCATGAACTATCAATAAATATTTTAATTTCGTGATTTCATAAAATTAATGTATGAAAAAATAATTACAGAAAAAAATTATTCAAAAACCAAAAATTACGAAGAAAATTCCGGGTCTTTTACAAAGTAAATGGCAGAAGAGTATCGATGCTGGTAAAGATGCCGCTTGTTGTCAAGTAGGATGTACACTAACTTTTAAAACACTGGATGAAATAACACAACATTATTCAACATGCAATTTTACTCCAGAAGAGGTATGGTATAATGACTAATTCAAATTTTTAGATTTCTACTTTAAAATTTTTTAAGTCATTAATGTTTTATTATCATTTTAGAACTTCGTTTGTAGAATTTGTAAATATCAGTCAAAATTGAAAAATGAAATGATCCAACATGCTGTAGAGAGTCATACTATTGCTATGGAAGATGAAGATGAAAAAGCATATGTCTCTGATTCTGATTATAGTTCTGAGAGTGATTTTGAAGATAGTGTTATTAAGATTAGTGTTGAAAGAACTCCAAGGTCATCAAAAAGAATTTCTTTTGCAGAAAGAAATGACCCATGTAAGTTTTTAAATTACTTGTTTTTATCAGTCAGTTTAAAAGTATTAGTATACTTTAATAATGAAAATTGTTTGTGACCTATAATTAAAATTAAATATGTTTTACTTTTTTCAGTAAATAAGAAGTTCAAATTTTTGTTTAAAGATGGTGTTTCTTACACAAAATATAATAAGACCTTTCTTACTGGATTTCGATGGACCCTGGAATTGTCTGTATTTTTTATTCATTTTTCACTTGAAACAATTGTTTTACAATATGAATAATAATGTTCTTTATTTGCAGTGAAGAGAAAAATTATAGTTTTAATTTATTCGATGATTACACACCTAACACTTTCAAATTATTAGAAAAAGAAGACTCAAAACAATATTATCCAGAATTAAAGGAATCTATGCCCATGACAAGTTTTAAAAGGGAGAATAAAAACGCAGAATGGAAAACATGGAAATTATTTGAGGGACAATGTTTTGATGGTAAAGATAATCTACAGTTTAATAATTTTCAAAATTGTGACCGAAATCGTAATTGAAAGGAAATTTTAATTTTTAGATTTTCCAACATTTTTTGCTGGTGGTCCTATCTGGGCATTAGCATGGCTGCCTATACCTAGTTTTCTCTGTTTCTCTGGTGACATAACACAATTTGTTGCTATAAGTACTCACCCTACTATGGACAAAGAATATTCTGTCGGAGAATCGTACTCTGGCAAAAATATTATTCAAATATGGAATATGGGTGATTTAAATCATGAGTACGTTTTAAATTAAATTCTTAGACTTTTTTCACTTTATTTTATAATACTGACATCTAATTTAAATTGTAGTGCAAATAACATGTCAGACCCGAAATTGGCCTATGCAATTGCTCATGATGGGGGCACTGTATGGTGCTTAGAATGGTGCCCATCTGGATGTTATGATCATGAAGATTTACCTGGTTTTGTTGAAAAAGAAAACAAATTGAGAAGAATGGGTTTATTAGCAGCAGCTTGTTCGGATGGTAGCATTCGAGTATATTCTTTAATTTTTCCAGAAGATCTTCCACCTTCTGAAACAAATAAAGATGAAGAAACAGATGAGTAAGTAATAATAATGAAAGTTAATTTAAAAAATAAGTATAGAAATAAATTTAAAAAAAATTTTAGGTGCCTTGTATATAAAACCGACCCTGTTCTAATGCTCGTAGTAAATAGAAGAATGTTCGACAATAAACAGCAAAATTGGCAGGTTACGAAATTGTCTTGGACGAAAGAACGCGGTCATAAGTAAATATACATTTTTATAATTCATAATTACATTTTCGAGTGATTTAGAAAAAAGTAAAAATTAATTCAATTTTTAGTGTTATTGTTGCTGGTTTTTCAAATGGCTACGTTGCTCTATGGGATTTAACAACAAAATCACCAATGTTAAAATGCAAGCGAGACAATACCATTTTTCTGAATCCTTTTAAACATTTCCTTGCTCATCTTCATGCAGTCACAAGTAAGTATTCACTATATAGTGTTAAATATATTTGTGACAATTTTTTAAACTAATTTATACTTTTAGTGGTATATTTGGTACCTCACGATAATAAGCGATATTTAGTTACGACGAGTTTGGATAGGCATTACAAGTTTTGGGACTTAGAAGATGTTACCAATCCTAGAACTAATCTAAAAAAAACTTATGTGACTGATGCTTCTTGGTTTAATCACTGGAATTGCGTTCTTCTTTCTGGTGACGATGCACTTAGGTAGGGGAGGCTTTCAGTTTCTAAAAGAAAGATGATAAAAAGAAAAAATTTTCATCATTTATTATGTATTTTAGCATGAGATATAATTATACGCACTGCCGGCCGGTTCGAGAACACATGTACAGATATTACAATGTACTTCCTTCGAATTCCACGACTTTTGTAAGCATTAATTTTTTTACTTACTTGAATTAAATTATATATTATTAAATTGTCGATTTTGTTTACTAGTCTGTTGACACATCGGATTTTGGAAACAGTATAGCAAACGGCACCTTGGCTGGAGAAGTACTTGCAATTTTTCCACAGCAAATGATGTATATTAACGATATGAAACAATCTATACCTCGTAAACGTTATTTCAGTGTAAGTCTTTTTCTTAAATAGAAATTTAAAATCTCTGAACTTATGTATCATTTACGATTCAATTTATTTATTTATTAGATTGTATCATCGGTGGAAGTCGTTGATTTTCAAGAAACGAAGAAGAAAGAATCGGTGAACGCTGAGACAGATCAAGAAGAGTACCATTACATGCCGTCAACTTATGAAGGTTCAAAAGACCGATTTGGCCTGAAATTCTGTGATAAACTAAGTGTAAGCATAGCTTTGACTATAGTACTTTATTTTGACAAAAAGAAGCTAAAAGATTGTAGATAATGTTTATTTTATTTTTAGCAATTTCGAAATGGATACACAAAAGTAAGCGGCATCAATCCTAAAAAAACTCTTACTTGCGAAATGATGCAAACGGTACCGACTGAGCAATACCCATTCATGTCCGTCAATCGGGTTTGTATTCTTTTAATTTTGTTACTGTACTATAACAAATGTTATTATTTTTTAATATTATATTTACATGCCCATTACAGGTTTCTTGGAATCCAAATTGCTGGAGCTTTTTGTGGCTGGCTGTTGGTTATCAAAATGGTTTGGCGAGATTCATCCCGATCAAGTCGATGGCTTCTACAAACGAATGGAATAAAATGTTGACCGATCACATAAAAAGATTGAAGGCTAGAAGCGATAATGTAGATGTCGACAGATAGTTGTTAAGAAGAAGTTATTTAATTCCATAAGTTAAGGATATTTTTTTGTACCTAACAATCGCGCGTTTAAGTTTTAAGCGAAATTGAGAATTTGAAGTTTTTGTTATTAATACGTATAATACGTATAAATTTTTATTTTTAAGCGCTATAACTTTCTTTGTAAAAAAAGGTGTAAAAAGTGTAAAGAATACTTAAATTAACGATTAAGGTAAGAAATTAGATTTAGGTAGTCCGAAAGGAGAAAAATTTCAAAGCGCGAAGGCGCGCAAAATGCCTGGCTATCAAGCATTTAGAAATCGGTCGGAGAGAACGAATGTTAGAGGAGGGGATTCTGTGGTTCACATGTGGTGAGAAGCGAGAAGTCTGATACTAGTCCGCATACTATTAGTGCGATGCCAGCGTCCGACTCGGGAGATACAAGTGTGCCGATAAGCAGACGGCGTTCTCGACAGTTTTTACTATAGATCCTGAAAAAAACTATAAGCTCTGCTTCCTTCCAACGGAAGCATTTTTATCTCCGTGCACTTTTCTCGTGGGAAGCGCGCGACAAACGTCGGAGGCTGGCTAGTACAAAAAAAAATTTATTTTCTTTGTTGGTTTTTCTCTGCTGAGCTGCAAGCTAGCTACACGCATAGGGAAGGTAAATAAATAAATTTGTAAAGTTTATAGAATTTTTATAAACCAGTACAAAATGCTCGAACAATTGTATTTGCATATTGTTGTAAATTTATACCTTCGATAATAAATTATTTATAATCATAAATTTAAAGTTTCCTTTTTTTCGTTTAATGAGCGATTGAAATCTTTACATTTTTCGAAGATGGGAATGAATCCACTGAAATGGAAGACGAAAACTTTGGCTTACGTCGGTCTCAGTTTATTTGCACTGTACTATTTGTTTATTTTCAAATGGAGCCACCGTTTACGTTACGAAGATACAGTGAAGAATACGAACCCCGAGCATGTGTGGGAGTTCGTAGCCGATTTTAGCAATATGATGAAGTTGAATCCTACAATGTGAGTCTGCATTAAATTCTTTATGAATATTTCATTTTAATGTTACATACTTTATTTAACTATAAAATAAAAGGATCTGACAGTGTTGTAAATAATATAATATATCGTAAAATATAATGTGCAATGTTAACAAAAATATTAAGTATTTATAAACTAAAATTTACATTTTTTAGAGAAGAATTTAATATCCTCCATGAATCAGGAAATTACAAGCATTGGAAATATTCTGTACAATACACGGAGCATCTAAGCCACATCCCATCAATTCGACACGTCGCTCAAGGAAATTTCTCAATTATACCTAAAACTGAGGGATATTCTATTGAATCAACGCATCGTACTTGCTTCATGGGATTCAGTTGCCGTAAGTTGAGTAAAGAATAAAAACTTTTGATTTAGTACATAAAAGATCACGAAATATTTATTATAATTACGCTGTTTTAGTTGAATCAGTTTCGGAGTTTACGTTTTTGCCCAGCGGAATTAACGATACGAAGTGCATGGAACAAATAGATTATCAGTGTCCACTAGCGTTTTCGTATCTATGCTATAAAGAAGTGCTGTACCAAAGACAAGAAATAATGAAAAATCTAAAATTACACTTTTATGCGGTAAATAAAAAATGATCGAAAACTTTCTGGAGCACGCACTAATGTGTGATGCAGACGTTTACATTTGTAAGAATCGTTTCAAAATATTTTAGGAAAGATATAAAGACAAGCTTATTTTATTTTTTTAAACGTTGTTCTATAAAGACTGCTTATAAATCTTGTAAATAAATCGTTTACGATTTTTTATGAAGAAAAAATTATATAAAAATCTAAGTAATCAAAATAGGTATTAAATTGTGTAACATTTTAAACTACGACATTTTTAAAGATAAATTTTACATTTTAATAAACACATTAGAAAACATTTTAAATTCTGATCTTATGATTTTTTTATACTTATATACAATTATGTATTAATTGTTATTATTTGCAATAAGTAAATAATGATTTTTCTATTGAAAAGTTTTTGTATCTTATTATTTTGTTAATGAATGTCGGCTGTGACGAAAATTCATGCAGTTAAAGGTCGAGAGTAGACGGGATTATTTCTGCCATGCAAACTTCCGATAAAAGGGCATGCTCCAAGGTCGAAATAACTTATTGATGGATAAGACATTTGTTCAATATAACAACAAATAATAAGCTAAATAATAAGCTTTTCATCATTATCCATAGATTGTCGATGTCCGGCTTCGCTATTTGGTGCCTCACAAGAAGATCAAGAGCCAAGTACGAAATCTTGTAGCCATAATTATGGGCGATGCCGAAATTAATTCTGCTCTGAGTTTCGAAAGGATATTTTTGCTTTTAGAAAAGTGCGCATTTTTGGCGCAAATACGGAAATTTTGTGTTAGAAATGCGAAAACCGACCATATGGTGCGCTTGATTCGGAAAATGTGAAAGCCGTGTCGTGCGGTCGTTTATGACCGGACCTCTTCGTCCTTCGGAGAGACCGTAGTGCCATTTCAGAGATTAGTACAGCTCCCCATATTGGCTGGTTCCGAAATGCGGCAAAAAGGTACTTAGCAGTGGGCGAGGCGGCAGGCAGGCCTTTCCAGGTCTGGACACGTGGAGATGGGGAAGGCGGAGGATAATTCAGTTCTGACCTTCAACCAGGTACCACCATTGTTACGGTATTTCGGGGCGCGTGGCCGTGAACCCAATTGTATCCTTGAAACTTCGTAAGTAATCCATGTTAGTCGTGGGCCCAGACCTGTCTATTATACTCTAGAGCAACGCAGTATTTATGTATAGGGGCGTTTTGAATGGGAAGATACTAAAACTTTTGCTGGTATCTTCCCAAAATGAAGCGTATACCTGCAAAAACTACACTAAGTTAAGGATAATTACTTTTCCGCTTACTGCTGAACTATAATCCCCAAACACTACCTATAAATATTCGGGCACCCTCCTAGAGCTCTGACCGGAATTACTTGAAATATTGAAACCAGACATTTTTGTACCATTGCGGAAGGCAAGAAAGAGCGATTTTTTTAAAATTATTCTCATTTTGAAAAAAAGGTTTCTATAATTATGGGTTTTTGTTCCCTTAACGATGTAATTAAATACATCTCTGCAGTGTAGTAAAAGACCGTCGAAATCCGCTTACAATAAGGTCCTGCTAATAAAAACATTCACAAGACTATAAGCCATAAGCTGACATTTAACGATAGAATAGACTGCGTGTTTTTACCCTATCATAAAACGAAAATGTTGGAAAAATGGTCTATATAGCCAGGTCAAAACCGGCAAATCTTAGTGTCTTCTGAGTGAAAAGTACTTCAGTTACGTTTAGTCGTGCTTCAAGTTTCGCATAGTCGACATCATTGCCCAAAAATTGAAGAACAATACTTTAATAAAATACGCAGAATTTATTAAAAATGTTCGCACAAAACCAGGAAATTTTATTAAAGGGAATTACGTTTGTTCTTAAGGGAAATAAATTGTTTATAGATTACAAATTGTCTTAGAAGAAAATACAGCAAGTAGCAGCTATATAATTCAACCCCTATGTCCATCATCCAAATAAGTGCAAAAGCTGAAAATTTTTGTAAATATAAGGATTCTTATTTAAATTTTAATGAATTAGTTGATAGCGTTTATGCTAACTGGGATGATTATATTATTATTTTTCGCATTATATTCTTTACGTAAAACGTATTTAAAATTAATCATTAAACAAATTATTATATTTATATATTATAATTTTCAAATTTATTAGTTTATAGAATCATAGCTGGAATATTTAATGGATCTAAAAGATTAAATATCAAAGACATTATCTTTAAACGGTGAATGTAAAAAATAAGAAAAATTAGTAAAATATCAATTTTCAATAATTTTCTATTTATTCGCAGTAAACTAATTATCTTTAGTATAAAAATAAGACTGTCATTATGTTTAAATTTCATTATATTGTATGTACCCTTGCAATTTTTAAGTATATACATTATACACAGTATAAAGTATAAGTACTATCAAATATCCAGTTTGTGCTGTTACTGATTTGCTACATACGTACCTATATATGTGTATAAAAAGGATCGTTTACGTTATAAGTGTGGTGAACGCGTGCATGTACTAAACGCTGAAAAGACGCGCTTTATATTTATTTGATAAAATCGTTTGGATTTATTGATAACGCAAACAAAGTTTACTTATTCATAAAACTTTAATATGTCTAACAAATTTGATGCGTAAGTATGTGCATATTTTTCAATTAAAACAACAGTGTCCATAATGCTCTCAATTTGTAGGTTAGATTATTAAACATATTTTTCTACATATTTTATAAAATAAAAATTTTAACATAAAATATTGTATATCGTAACTTAAAAGGATAATGCTTATATATTACTTGTAAAAAATAATTATTGTTGTTCTTACTTGACATTCTTATCTAGCGAATATTATATTTAACTTTTTGCAGTCTTAAAACAAGTGATGAAAGTGGCGATGAGGAATCTCAGACAAAAAATAATCAAAAAATGGACAAAGACGAACCGGTGAGATATAAAAAATACTAATCTTATTATTCTTATTATAAAGCTAAGTAAATTTTCAATATTTTCTTAGGTTGCACCGGAAATAAATCCAAATGAGCACAAATTACAATATGCCTATGCTCTTTGGTATAGTAGAAGGAATATGGGTAAACAGAGTAACATTCAAAATTATGATCAAAATTTAAAATTAGTAGGTCAATTTGCTAGTGTAGAACAATTTTGGGGTCTTTATAGTCATTTGACAAGGCCATCAGAACTACCTGTACATACAGACTTTCATCTGTTTAAAATTGGTATAAAACCAATGTGGGAAGTAAGTATAGTAGGTTTTATTCTTTAAATTACTATCTTTTTTACGCAAGCATTAATTTTTGAATCTTCAATGATTTAGGATGAAGCGAATCAAAGAGGTGGAAAATGGATTGTACGATTACGGAAAGGTTTAATCTCTCGTTGTTGGGAAAATTTAATTTTAGCAATGTTGGGAGAACAATTTATGGTTGGAGAAGAGATATGTGGTGCTGTGGTTTCAGTTCGATTTCAAGTCAGTACTATTCCTTTCATTTTTTATAATTATGGTGTCTTATTTGTAAGTGTATTGTTTATTAATATAATTTTAAATTCAGGAAGATATTATTTGTGTATGGAATAAAACTGCATCTGATGTAGCAACAACCGCAAGAATCAGAGATACTCTTCGACGTGTTCTACATCTTCCTCCTACTGCTTCAATGGAGTACAAGACACATAATGACAGTCTTAAAAATGTATCAAGATCGTGAAGTTCAAAGAAAATTAATTACCCCAGGCAAAGGTATATTGCAACACCCTGCCTGTTTCTAAAAGTTCAATTTTCCTATTAAACATTTCTATTCTAAATAGTAATTTTTTATTTCAGCAAGGTAAAAAATGAAAACCGTTTTACTTCTTGAAGAATCCAAAATGTACTTACAGTATTGACTTTACACACAGAGTACAATATGCCAAAATGACAAATTTACACTCTGCAAGAGGTATTCATAAATTACATTTTTTATCAAATTTACAGCTTCAAGAAGAATGGTAATTTCATGTAAATGTACAGCAATCTCTGATGCAATGCATTTAATCTTTGACATTTTGTAAATAATGCTGTAAATAATGGATATAGAAATAAAATATAGGCAATTAATTTCACTTCTCTTTAATGTATAGATTTTGATAATTTTCTAAATTCATTATTGAATTATTAAATTGAAAAATTAATAAAAGAACACATTTTACATTTTCTTTTTTATTTATTGAGATATTTTATTTCCTTTGTACATTTCTTATATCAAATTTATAATTCAAGTGTAAAAGAGTTTTTATTACAGAAATAAGGTAAACAGTATATAAATTATAATATAACTTTTACAATTTTACAAGTAGTAAAAAATGACATAATGTCTCGTCTTGGGCATGTATAAAAATATTGCTCAACCTTATTCCAATAGGCCAAAACTTACAGACTAGCATCAAAGATGAGGAACGACGAGTATAAGAAATTTGTAAATAATAATCATCATAAAAAAGGCGCAATGCTTGTGCACGTTCTTGTTAATTTCATTATAAGGAGATTCCTCATCAAATTGAAAATGATATTATCTAACTTCCCATAATTACTACCATAATTACATTTACAAAGTTTATGTTATTAAATAAATATTACTAGTCTTCTATAACACACATGGAAAACATGATTAAGCTTATCATTGTAGTAGTGTGCGTGATATAAAAAATGAGTTGAAAATCTGATGTAAAGTCCTTTGGAGTTAAATATTCACATCACAATTTTACATCAATAAAACATTTATTTAAAATGTTAAAGCCTCAAAACTATAATTGTCACCATTCCTTAAAAACAGAATATTTCACATTTAAAAAAAAAATCGTAATTTATGTCTATTAATATGAGAAATAAATACATACCTAAGACAAAGGAAAGTATTAATTTAAAATGGATGGATAAATGAAGATAATCTGGCACTCGATTATTTCTTTCTCCTTCCGTGGGTAAAAGTAATCCTGCGATGCAAACAATCCCTGCTAGAAAAGCTACATAATTTGTATCCCCTATAAATATTATCATTAAATTAGTTTATATTTTTATTTTGCTTAATCAAATCAATTAAATGAAAAATATTTCATACTATTTATTGGCTTGTTGTGAGCCACTAAAGCATAGGACTGTTGATTTTTTCCGGTATTTGGAAGTTGCTGGAATAAGTCAGGATCTGGAGTAACTCTTTCTAAAGGTTCTGGAATACCACTAACAACTTTTGCTTCGACATCTCTTTTCCCAATTATCTATAACAGAACAATAAAACAAGTATTTTTATTAATATTAATTTAATAAAATTAATTACTTCATTTATAAAGATAATAATTAAATTATTTACCTGTTTTGTGGGATGCTCAAGCATCTGTATTCGAAATTTGTCAACCGTACAATTGATAGGTGTCAGTGCTATGTGTCTTATAACAATATCAACGCAGCACCTCGGTTTTATTGTTCCTTCAGGATCAGGAACTTGATATTTGTTGGGAGCTGTACAATATACTAAAAATTGTAACATAAATATTAATATCTACTTATTTATAAAAATTATCTTAATTATTTATCATATTACCTTTGAACTTAACAGGAAAATCATATGGATTGTACAAAGTGAGAAGTTGTTTGTGTGTAGATTGATCATCAACGTAAAATGTTATATTTTGAGGAAACACAAACACTGGCAGCTTTCTTGGTGTGGTTGATAGTTGTGATTGCATTTTCTCTGCTGATCTAATGAATGCCTCTGACCATATGTACAAATCCCTAAAAACATTAAACCAATATTAAAATTAAAAACAGCATTTCTTAAATAAATGAATTGTGCGAAACTTACTTAAAAATAATAGCAATTAACATAAACAAAAGAAATGTTAAAAAAAATGTATGTAAATTTAAAAAATCAGAATATTTGTTATTAAATAAAATAATCTTTTGTTTGTTACTTACTCAGTACGTAAGTGTTATATGCACTTATATTTTTTATATACACATTAACGATTATTAAATACTTGAATAGTTTTGGTACATAACAGTTGAAGCACTGATAAATTATGAACTATGCACGTAAAAATTTGTATAAGCTTTGACAGGTAAGCTTTTAAAAAATCGACGCAAAATCTGCTGAGAACAATAAACAACTGCTTAATCCGTGCACTTTAAACTGTTTTTCACTAAATATACTTAGTGTTTTTCCTACGCGGAAATATACAATAGTCACATTCGGTGCTAAACTACACACTACTATGACTACACGGTATTTTTCTCTAAATAATTGTTCACCTAATGTGTATGTATGTACATGTTTCGTCAACGAGTGTCAAGGTTCGACTGACGACTGGCGCAGACTGGCCATCAGCCATCATGCCTCAAATGCAAGTCCCATTCTTTGCTAGGAATGCAAATTCGCTACCACGACGCAGCGACATCTGTAAACTTACGTGCGGACGGTCAATAAGAACTATCCTCTATTTTTCTTTGTACGCGGAAGTCTCTCCTAGCAGCTAGCAGCCGCTAGCGTGGCGCTGCAGCGCCGCTGTCAAATTCCGTTTGTTCCCCAATACAAAGACAGAGCATTAAGAATGCAACCAATGCGAACGAACCGAATTTATAGACGCAGCGTAGCCCTGTACACAGGTACACTCCCACAAAAATAATAAGACAAAGATAGAGGAAAGGAACACGAATGGAACACGTAAAGTAGTGATAATAACTTTTGTGGTTCCTATGGAACATAATTTTTGATGTAAATAATTTATAAGAAATTATTTATAAATAAAATATAGTATTAGAATTACATAAAAAATGACGCTGTATCATTTTGGTAACTGTGTTGCACTGGTTTACGTTCCTTACTACTTAACCTACAAATATTCAGGACTGTAAGTTACTTTTTAATAATTACTTTTATAACATAAAATATTTTTCTTCATGCGAGTAATTTTTACTGTTAGTTCTGAATACGGAGCTTTTTGGAAATGCATTCAAGCTGGTGGTATTTACGTGTTTACGCAGCTTGTAAAAATGCTTGCTCTAGCAACTTTCTTCCCAACGTCAGACAATATTGGTTACAAAGGTTTTGATTTCTTTGGTGTAAGTATCTAAGTGTTTCGTTCAAGTATCCATTTTTTTTATCTACTATGTAAAAACTAAATTCTATTTTGTTTTCAGGAATTTTTGAAATGTTCTATTGATTTAGCAGATTTGGTCGGAATTTATATAGTATTAAATGGCATCCCTGGAAAAGGTCATGCTAAAGTTTTGACAGCAGGTATAGGATGGGCTGGAGCTGAAGTTATATTAACAAGATTTCTTTTGCTATGGGTTGGTGCTAGAGGCGCTGAATTTGATTGGAAATATATTCAGAAGAGTTTAGAGTCTAATATATGCTTAGTAAGTTTAAGTATATATTATTAATAATTTTCATTATTTGACAAACTTTTGTAATGACTTTTATTTAATTTTTTTAGGTTCAACACATAACAACAGCAACATTAGTTTGGCTTTGGTCAAGGCATGATTTGAAACAAAGTCTTGTACCAGTTGTTGTGTTAATGTTATTATTAACAGTGTACAGGCCCCTTATATCAGACTTTTTAATAACTTCATTTGTTATTGGACCATGGTCCACGTTATTTATTAAAGCCATAACAGCCACAGTAATGGGATCGATTACTTTACACATATATGCTGCCTTAGCATATTCTATTGGAATTTTTTAAAATTTAATAGAATTTTCAATTGCTTTTGTAAATTTAAAGTTCAAAAGTTTTGTATTACAAATAAATAATAAATTATATATGATAAGAATATTTTATTTTATTTCATTTAAAAGTAGAATGCAAAAGTCAATGAAATAAGAATTTTATGCATACAACCTTTGCGCACATAATTGAACAACTTTTTTTATTAAACTGTACATTTTCTTTTCTAAAAATTACATGTCAAAGTACATAAATTTTTATTACTTTATTAAGCTTTACATTTTAATGTTATGTGTATGTAAAACATATAAATAATTCAGTCTTTGCCACTTTACAATTGTAAGATTTTTACAACTGATTGAGAAACTATAATAAATTATGTAAATTCCATAATTTTTAATTTATATACAGGATTTCTACACAAACAGAAGTAAAATCTTACTGGTATATGGTAATAGTAATATCAATAATAAAAAACACAAACTTCTTTTAAATTTTTATGCAAAGACTTTCTCCTCAAAGTATCTTAGTACCGATTTTCTGTGTATCAGTTTTAACAAATGAAAGGTAATAAAATTTGAGAAAAACGTATTTTTTACTAAGAGGATTCCAAAATTTCAAATCTGATCTTAACTTTCTGAATGACTATCACTTTCACTAGAATTGTTAGTTGAAGAGGAAGAATTACTATCATTTTCATCATCATCGTCATAATCATCCTCGTCATCATCATCATCATCATCATAGTCATCATTATCATCAGAAATATTATTTTGATTTTGATTGTTTCTTCCTGCAAGACGATGCTGTAAATTGTTAAAATGGTGTAAATTTTTTCCTTATTTTAAAAATTTGAAATAAATATATAGTAGAAAACTATAATTAAATATATATTTAAATAAAGATATAAAAGAAAACATTAAAAAACTGAATGAATTTATTAATTGTTACTTGTATATACTGTATTATTACTTGTGCTCTTTCTGCATGACGAATGTGTCTTAACATGATCCATAATACTTGACTATCAAAAGCAGTTTCAGCTTCTGCAGAAGATTTTGATCTATTTGTTAAGTTCTTTTTAACACACTGTAAAACGAAATTTTATTAATAAATTAATAAATTTTACTTTATTTTTTAAGGAATAAAAAAATACGGAGTGAATATTCGCATAACAAATCCACGCAATTACGATGATTTAAGAAAAACTAAAGAAATAAGAGGATTTATGTGGATATAAGGCTTACGTGCACGTGGATTTACGTGCATACAAGGAGAATTTCTTTCTTTAGTTTTTGTTAAATTCACGTATTTACGTAGATTTTTGATACGAATAGACCCAAAAGTACTTACAGATTGTAATTCCTTTTTAATATTTGGGGTTTCTTCTCCAGATGGAATCCATATTTTAACATCACAATCAAGACCACTAGTAGCTAAAACTGGAATATGAGGATGCGGCTCTAAGGCATTTACCTGAACAAGACACGTGATTGAGTCAAAACGTTCATATAATTGTATAAAATATTAGTGTTTTATATGTCCTTACAACTCCTTGATTGTCTCCAAGCATCCACTGCACAATAGCTTCTGATTTTTTATCCCAAACAAATATATTTCCACAATCTGATCCAGATACTATAAATTCATTATTTGGTCCAAAGAAGTTCACACTTTTAACTGAAAAAATTTATTTTTCATGCAATTATTTAAAATAGAACATAAATGTTTTATAATAAAGAATTAAATCATACGAGTAACACTATTGCAATGTCCTTGATATTTGTGAGCAAAATCACCACTTTGATATGAACTTGTGCTATCAAATAAATATATATCCTCATTGTTATAGGTAGCCAGAACTTCTGTACCATTATGATTGTAGACTGCACATGTGATATGTGCACAAGCATCAGATAACTTTATAACAAAATTTTATTAATGTAACAATGTATATAAGTATCATATTAGTGGATGATTATAATGTTACCTACCAAGTGTTTTGGACACATCTGATATAAATAAGATGTAGGTTTCCTTCTATCATATACATTAACATAACGCATTCGACCAGCAACGCAAAATTCATAACTATTTAAAGGATGTGAATCAATACTGTAAAGTTCAACTTCTTCATCATTATCTTTTACAGACAGTAATCTAAAATAAAAAAAAAATTGTTAAAATAAATATTATGTAAAATAATTAAAAATACAAAAAATGTTCTTACTTTGATGGCTTTTCTCTTATATCAATTGAAAAAATTTTAGAATCTTCACCAGCAGATAATATAATATGAGGTAAATCTACATGTGTTGCAATTTTATTACAAGCTGCTCGATGACAAGCAAGTTTTTTAGTGAAACAATTTTCAATGTCAATCATGCGTACTTGTCCATCTCTGGCACTGGATACTACAAAACGTTCCTCATCTAAAGGTAACCATTTTGCTTGAAAAACATTACTTCGATGTCCAGTATTAATAGTTACATGTTTTTTTCCCCTTGCCCAATCCCAAATTGTTACTGTTAAATCATCTGAGGCACTTGCAAGGAGATTTCCTTTTTCATTAAAATTTATAGTATTAACACAGCCCTGGAAAGAAAATATTTTAATACTACATTGTGTGATCTGTACAATTATATTATGTATCAAATATATAAAATTAAAAAATTTCTGTATATAAATACACTTACAACATGTGCTTCAAGTTGGTTCATTAAATGTAATTTCTGAACTGCATAAAGAGAACTATAAAAGTGTTTAGGAACGTTATAATTTGAACCTATTTGACGATTTGCAATATCCTTTAAAAAACTCCAGTCTGATTTAGGAGGTTCTTTTTGTAAAACTGCTGGTATTTCATCACTATCATCTTCACTAGCACTTGTCCATTCCACAGAATCATCACGTTCTGCAATAAAAGAATAAAAGAATACACACATAAATCACACAAATCACATAAATCTTGCTTCGCAATAATAGTACTGTAGTAAATTATTTTATTAATACTTTATTTTTATTAAATAAAATATATTTTAATACTATAATTTTCTTAATAGACAGTAAATAAAGTAAACATATTTGTTACCATCTGTACTTCTTGTGGAATTACTTCTTTCATCAGCAGAACTATATACAATTTCTTCTCCTATTGGTGGAATATCACTGGAATCATTGGATTCGGAAGAACTGGAGTCACTAGAGTCTTCATTTACTGAAACATCTGTACTTGCAATCGTTTGTGAACGATAGTTGCGTTTCTTTATTCGTGAACCACATTTTGCAAAATTGGAAGTATTAGAATCATTTTTTTCAATATCATCAGATGTGGAAGTATGTGGTTGACATTCCTTTAATTTCTGTCTCTTACTGCAATCTTTGTCTGAATCACTGTCTCCCTGGTATAATGCACCATTTTTATCATCTGCTTGAGCTAAATATCAATATGAAAAATTAAAAAAATCAGAAATATATAACGATTAAATAAAGAAAATTAAATATTACCTTTAGATCTTTTAGCTAAATTTTCTGATAAATTAGGCGATTTAGTTTCTTGTGAGGTAGAACCTTGGCCATTTGTTTCTTGTTCTGTTATTTCAACATCAACTTCACCTTCTTTTCTAGGTACTTCAATTGAATCACTTTTCAAGGATGATTCTTTATGACAGATTGAAAGATCATCTTCTGATCCTAAATTTTCCATTGGTGTGTCAATTCCTTTTTCTTCCTTTTCATTTTTATCGGTTTTGTCAGATGAATCTGCCATTTCAATGATGATATGCGTTGTATTTTTTATCACTATTTAATAATTTCAATACGAAACATCCAGGTTCACATGGCCTGAAATATGACAATATTGGTTTCACAAAATGCCTTAGGACAGGACAAATAAGTCAGTAAATTTTTTCATATTTGTCAGCATATCAAAAAATGCAAATACTTTGAACAAAACTTTTCTCTGTTTAATTTATCTCGATGTATAAGTGCTTAAGTGAAAAGACGTTGAACCAGCAAGTCTTCTCGAAATTTTTAGAGGCTACACTTTTACAAAATGAAGTATCTGATTGTATTCTAGTTGTTTACCGATGTAGTGCTCCAGAACGAAATATATATATATATATATACATAAAATAGATAGTACCATATAATGCCATTTGCTGTGTTCAACACAGTCAAACGTACGACACACGTATATAGGTACAGTGCAGCTACTCAATTCGAGCCAAACGCGAAAGTACTGCTAAGCTAAGTTTGTCTCTACTCGTCTGTATGTAAATGTATTGCACATACACGTATAAATGCACATCATTTCTGATAGACTTAACCCGCGGCGATTAAAGAGAGATTTTGACAGAAAATAACCGCAACGCCGACTAGTTACATCCATCTTTATTGCAAGTAAGTAGAATTATCGCACGCGCACTTTTATTGTTTACCTTTCAATCTCGCTGACGCTCTGGCGAGCCCAACGAAAAGTTACACCCGCTTTCAAACCTAAGATCGCCTGTCAATTCCTGTCGCGTAAGTAGATTAATATTCATGATTTTTTTACTCACGAATTGATCTGCGTCAATAATCGCGAATCTGGGCCTGAGTGACTGAGGGATCACGCTCGCTCACTACACCAAAATAGCTAATGGCATTAATTTTTTTGCGTAACGTATACGTATTTCCTTTATTTAATAAAAAAACAGTGTGCTATACTTAACGAAAGATACTTGTGCAGGTTAGGTTATCTGTCGAGACTAGTATGACTACAATAACAAACCGTTTGCGATTCCCATTTTCTGCTGTTCCTACCCCTGATGGTTTCTCAACATTCTATTTATAGATGGGTACACGGAAAATAGAAACAGAAATTAAGAACCAAAGAAATTAGTGCAATTTTTTAATGAACAGAGAAAATACTTTTTTTACAACAAATGTAGTGGCTACGTAAAGGTAAATAAAAGAAAATAATTTAAACAATAATTATAAAAATTTGTAGGATTTTTTTACTTTATTATTGGCAGACGATCTATGGCAAATTCAGCGCTGTCCTGAACTTCATATATAAACTGTAGCCTAAAAATCACTTATTAATATAATAATACACTTATTTGGGGGAGGGCCCGGGCAGTGTAGGTTGGGTTAAGGAGCAAGAAGCGACAGCTTTCCATCTGTAAAAATATTTTCCATCTGTAAATATTTTTATATTATAAAAATCGTATGTTTGTATAACAATGCGATGTGTGCATTTACACATATCCGCAGATAATTATTTTTATAGATGGGAAACTGCAGCGCATTGCCCTCCCCCTCCCCCTTCCTAAGTGCCTGCACTACCTGGTATACGTGCAGTTTTGAACATCTACTTATAAGATGCCAGGACAGCAAGAATTTCCCTCCACGGTATCTCGCAGATGTGGACAGTGCCCGGCGATTATTGCTCTGCTTTACAGTCATCACCTGGGCGACAGTCCGCTCAGATAAAGACACGGTCCGGTCTCTGCTTGGGGCCTTATTTATTAATGATATAATTAGTGATACGAGAGTTTCATTATAATCATCAATTATCGTTTGTATAGTGACACAATAGGATAAGACTCCCCGAGCTCTCCTGGACAGCAGGATTTCGCGGCCCGATGTAAGTGAAATTTATTCGTAACCATAATTATAAAAATTATTTAATAAACATATATAAACACATCATTTTATATAACAATATAGCATAGTGGGCAAAGTTAAAAAATTAGTAGTTCGTGACGCTTGCAGTTTACTACTACTCCCACTACTGTGTATTCGTTTCTCCTTAACAACGGAAAATCGTCCGTAAACAGAATTTTGATACGTAAAAGAGAATATAAGTTCTACCTGGTTCAACGATTACGCATTGCTATTGAAATATACGTCAATGATTTTCTTTTAAATTTATCAAGAAGAAGAAAAGTTTAATCCACCCGCACGCCTCAAGTACTCATTAATCAGGAATCATCTATTGCATAATTGAAAAAAATGGTACAATACAAGATAATAAGTACACTGAAAAGATAACCGCACAGGTAACTGAATTTTTTCACCCCGACGCAAATAGCGGACGTTATTAATCCAGGAACTTAAATTTCCGAGAGGAAAGAAAAATTAAATTAAGACTACAATCGTAAGGAAACTGCAACATCGGAGTTTCGCGTACATGAGGCGCCGAAGCGCGCGCGATGGTGCAGCACGTAATCGAGCCGTTCAACGTGGACGTGATCAAGGTGACGATCAAGGACAAGCCGGGGCTGCGCGAGCCGGCGTCCGCGGGCGAGGCCGGCCTGCGGCTGGCCTTCGAGGTGCTGAGGCGGCACGCGGAGCAGGCGCGCCACCTCCGTAGGTTGCGGGCCGCCCTGGACGAGAGAAGCTCGCGGCGCGGGGTGCGCCGGTGCTTCGACGTGTGGCTGCGGTGCACCAGGTCGGCGCGGCGGGCGGCGGAGCGCGCCGAGGCCGCCGGCCGGATGTCGAAGGACGCGCGGATCGAGGTGCTGGTGAATAAGATCGCGGAGAAGCAGAAGGAGCTGCAGCAGGAGCCGCAAAAGCCGCCCAAGGAGCGCCAAAGTACCCCCGCGAAGTCGGGGAAGCTGGCCAGGGAGGCGAAGGGGAAGACTCGCGGGGAGGCGAGAGAGGCTGTTGCAAGCAAGAGAAAAGAGGCGCCGGGGCCTGTGGTGAAGAGTCGCTTCGAGGCGCAGAAGGTCATCATCAAGGAGCAGAAGGTCAAGCTGGACGAGCAGAGCAGGCGCATCGAGGAGATGAGGATGAAGGAGATCGACAAGGAGGCCAGGCAGACCAGTCGGCAAACCATTGATGCTGCCAAGCAGGCGATGAGCAAGTGCAACCAGAGCACCAGGCGCAGTCTCATTCACCTTCTGAGGGAAGAAGGATGCAGGTTCATAATTTTATTTCGTAATTGTGTTTCGGAAAAGTTACGAGTTTTTCACTTTGCTCTTGTACATTTCCACTAATTTCACTAATGACGATTTCATTAACGGTGTTTATTCATTCCTTAATTGAGCATTTTGAGGTTGATGAAAGAAAGATGACTTTCCACGATGGAGTACTGCAAAAAAGTTGGTACTTTCTTCTCGCTAGGCAAAACAATTACTTTGAGTCGCAATAATTTTTATTGTTAATCTTGGCTCTTTCCTAACTTTCGTAATAAAATAAGTCGCTTACACAGCATAATCGCGCATACTTAAAACATAATGTCCAGAAACACTGTAAATGTGTTTTCGCGTGCAATCGTTATCAGGTCGTAAATTCGATAAATCTCCGTTAAATTGTGTCATCTTTGCTCCGATTTTTCTCCAATTACGTCGTATATCAAGCAAAGCTGCAAAAATTCGAAATATCTTCAGAACTAGTTTCCATTCAGCTTGAAGATTAAAGTACGCTTGCGATATTAAAAGAAATTTTGTGTTCAGAGATCAATCTATAATCGAGATTCCGAGAATCCCAAGTCCGCCGAGATTTTTAATGAGGATGGAGGCGCGCGCGGAATCGCGCAAGGAGAGGATGAAGCAAATCGAGGAGATTCGCCAACGCAGGCGAGACGAACAGAAGAAAAGGGACGAAGCGAGCCGACTGGAGGCCGAGGAGGAGCAAAGAAAAAGGCAGATACAAGTGAGTAAATTTAACCGTGGAAATTTTTTTGCCGCACGAGATTAGAAAAGATTGTTTGCTTTAACAATGAAGCGTCGTTAAAGGGAAAATATTTTATACATTATTGTTTTGTTTGGACGAAGGCCATGAAGGAGACGATAAAACTTCGCAGGGAGCACGAGGAGCGACGGCGAAAGGAGATAGAGAAATACGAAAGACTGAACAATATCGCGGATCAGTTTTACCGGCGGCTATTGTTCCGTAGATACGCGATGGAACCCCTGTTGAGCCTCGTCGAGCAAAATAACGAGCGTTTGAAGAGAGCTAGTCAACACTACGAAGAAGTGCTGCTGACTAAAATTTTCTCAGCGTGGAAAAGCGAGTGGCAGGAGCAACAAGAGGCTAAGCTGCAGTTAGCAAGTAAGTTCTATCGGCGCAATCTGCTCTGGTACGCCTTCGACGACTGGAAAACTTTTGCCGTGGATATGAAGCAAAAGTATCAAGTAGCTGTAGATTTCCACGAGTTAAACGTAATGGCGAGAAGTATAAAGGTGTGGTATACTTGGTGCGCCGAAATGAAAGCCATCAATCGCGAAAAGGAGATGCAAGCGGTTAAACTTAATGAAAAGCACTTGAAAAAAGTTTACTTTAATGTGTGGAAACGGTATATGTTTCTGGATGATACTATAAAAGAAAGAGAACAGAGAAGAGACGAATGGAGAGATTTAATAAGAAAGTTTATTCCAGATTCTCCAAAAGCAAAAAAAGCTGTTGCTAATTCGTAGAGAATATTTGGAGGAAAATGTAAATGAATCTCTGCCAGTTTTTCTAAACGTCTTTTATTATTACATAAAGATGTGTTTAGAATATATTGAGGCATTATATGTGCATTTTTACATACACAAATATTCTCTTACAAACTTTAGGCTAGTGTACAATTAACAGCCATCTCTTTTTGTTACGATCAGCTAATAATAGCTGGTAGATCTATTACTTTTATTAATACCATAGTTTTTTTATCACAGTAACAATTATAGTATATAATATGTATATACAAATAAATTAAATTTGGTATCTAATAGTGACACATTGTCATATTACTGATAGACCTGCTTAACAGTGATAATTTTATTACTTTCTGTTTTTTATACTTACTTTACCTTATAATTCAACTAAATTATTATTGAGATTTCATGATTTTTTGGCATGAGTATTAAAATATCTTTAAAATTAATATCTCAATCTCTACATTTTACAACAAAGTAGACGAATAGTTGTTTTAAATGCTCCTTCGTTGTGTTGATTCTCATTGCTGCATAGTAGACTCTCATGAGTTGTTTTTCCAAGATGTAACAACCAGAGATGATATATTAAGTAAAAAAAGACAATCAAACCTATTAATAGACTGTATATAGACGATACAAAACAAATTGCAATACTGAAAAAAGTAATTTGTGATAAGTAATTATGATTGTTTATATTTTAAGTAACAGATTTGAAAAATGTAGCAACTTACTCTAACTGATGATAAACATCACTGCAATCATCTGGTAAAAGTATTGTAGCTACTAATATAAATGGATGGCAAACACTAGTCATTGTTAGGTTTGAACCATAAATAAATGCTACAGCAGAAAAAAATAAACATGCCAAATACCATCGTAAATTACTTGATCCTATACAACAGTCCAACCTGTAAACAATATAAATAAAATAAAAATTTATTTAATCAATTCTATGATTTGTTTAATTATAATAAAACAATTTGAAAAGTCATTAAACAAAAAACAAAAAATATACCATTTGCTATGATATTCTCTTCCTAAGATGCAAGTTTGACAGAGCCTGCAATGAAATGCTTTAGGTGGTGCTCGTCTCCTGCATATATTACAAATTTCTCCACTACCTTCTCCAAGTTCTAGTCCTTGTAACTGTATACTTTCTTGGGATTCTTGGTCGGCATTTTGTCTAGTTTTATAACCACATACAAGTCCACCAATGACACAAACGACAAAAACTAAATTTTCTTCTGGTAAAATTTCTAAAAGTGGGACTACACTGAATTCAAAAACTAACAGCAGCATAAGGACACTTGTGACAGTCCATATAAGAAAAAATTTTGTGCGCATGAGAAATCTTAAAAAGTTCTTGTAGAGGTAGTAAACAAGTAGTGGCGTCATTACAAATGTAACAACCGTGCAAAATAAATTCAGTGATGCGATTACTGTTAGTATTGGCACAGCGAGCACTGGTATTACAGTGTCGAATGTAATGTGCCTTCCAATATTTTCCTTGAAGTTGCAAGGATTGCACATGAACCTCCCACAAAGTCTCATATTTTTGCATTACACTAGCGTTTGGCTAATAACGCCTGCACTTTATTATTCTATAATCTGATAAGAATCTCAGTTGGTAAATTAACGCCTCCCAAAAAAGTAAGTGTCATGCCGGCGTTTATTTCGTCTAATCGTACATCGAAAGACGTGCCACTAAAAACATTATAAATTATTCAAGTGCATTGACCGTTCGTGATACATACATCGTATACATAACCACCAGTCAGCATTGAGCACTGTGTGCACGATCAGGCCGTGAAATATATAATCAACGAATTATAGATCAGTAGGTTAGTAGTAGGTTAGGCAATTAATCTAGGCTTTTGATTACTTCAACGAACACATGACTACTAGCTGCGCCTAAAAATCGGAGCAGTGCATTGCACATGTTTGGACGCAAATTGACATTTTTTAAGGGCGTTGACAAACTATTTATCGTCACATCGCGGTGTTATGCTTTACAAAGGCTTCGTAACAATCGTAAGCCTAAACTAACATGTCAAAGGCGCTAGCAGACTTCATTGGACCTGCATGAAAAAGGACCCCACCCTAGTTATGCCTAGTGACAAATTACCAGAAACTTACATTGCCGCGCTGATCATGCGCACTTGGCAATTTTGTAATTTGAAAACAAAAAAGTTATCTTTTATCTCCTTCAATATTTTAATGAAGCCTCATTAAAATACAGAATCGCGGTACTTCTACTCCTCGCTAAATGCTTGAAATGTTGCAAAAATGAAAAAAGCGCGTGTTTACATGTTAGAGCAATGAGAGGCCAATCGATAGCGGCTGTTAACTTGTTGCAGTTAAATGAATGAACGTTTTTCCCCCGCTTCGATCTTTAATTTTATGATTCAGCCGCTTTTCCATTGATATCGAAGGCACAAAAAATTCTGACTCTTCTTTTATCAGTATAAACTTGTAATAAAAAACTGTAAACCGCGCGTCATGTACCCTAATTAAGTTTCCAATCTCCAGTACTAACTTGTCGCCTTAATTTTTTATTTCAATAATAAGAATTAAACGGTATAGCTTACTTATTTTAGTTGACTTAAAATAATATTTGTTTTAAACTGAATACTCACAAACATTTGCTCTAAAACTTTGCTATTTTTCACTAACAAAAATCTATGGAACTTGAAGTAGTACTTTTTACAAGCAACAATTTCGCTGTAATGGATTTATCTCATTCAAATTTAAGATTTAAGAAAATAAACTATTAATATACTATTTATGTTCACACGTATATTGCATCAAATCATTTACACTTATCTAAATTTTTAATTTGATATCTGCATTTTTATAACACACCTTTTTTAGAAGCAATAATTAATACATAATTTCTCTTGAATCAACGTCAATTCGTTTCATCCTCAATGTAAGATGTGTCAATTAAAGGAAACAATTTAGTACTTCTATCAAGTAGTTTACATTTAAGTATAAATTTTTAATTGATAACAATATGTACACGTCTAATTAAAAAGGCGTACTATCGCAATTGTTTAAGTGAGTACAGGAAAACAAACGATCGCCTTGTAAATACTTGAGCGAAAAATTTTTAGTCGCCAAAGTTGCATTGTTTATAGTATACCCTCGTCGGACGAAAGATAATAATAATTACGAACGCCGAGGGATTCTAGAGCTCTTTAGGCAGTCGCAAGTAATTACCCGAGCGATAAGCCCGAGGGACAGATACAATAATTATTCGCTCCCCCCGTATTTCCTATTCTTTGTTTTTCTCACTTCCATCTGCGCACGTCTTCGCACATACAAGACCCCCCGATATCGGGCTCGATAACGAACGTCGCTGATAAGGGCTCGGTGTGTATGCCCCGTATTAAACATGTCGCCCGTCACAGCCGCGGACATCGCTCTCTCGCCCAGTGTGTCACGCTGTTTCCCCGAGGCCTCCGGCCGCGCAAAGTCGCCGCGAAAGTAGAATTAGGATCGGCGCGCGCTCGCTCGGAAATAAAGGGCGAGGAGAACGGGCGGGCTGGTGTGTAAGTGCATCGCGAACGAATCCCGGCGAAAGTGTGGCACGCGGCGCTCGTCGGGCTTCCCGCGCGACATCGGGAGCACGCGACTTAGGCGTACGAGTGTATACTACCTGTAACACCTGTATATGTACGTGCGAGGACGCAGGAATGCGCTGCGTGAGTTACGTAAGGTGCGCGGGGACGGAGGGGTCGTAAACATCGTTCGGCGCGCGACCGGGAGATAAAGCCCGTATAATACCCGCGAGCGAGACGCGCCGTCCCTCAGTTCGCGCTCTCCTTCCCCATTAAGTGTACGCGAGTGCATACATTTGTCGCGAAAAAAAAAACGGCCGACCGATCGAAGTCTCAGGTGACGTCTTTTTTTTCCCTCCTTGTTGTGGTGCGACGTATACTTGACCACCGGCCGAGTCAGACGGCGGGATATTGGGTTACCGAGACGCCGGCGCGAGCGAGCGAAGGCAGTTCTCCGCGGGCGCCGCCGCCGAGAGTTGCCGCGGGCGCGACCTTATCGCCGCTGAAAAGTTGTGATTTTCGTGTTTGACAGCGCGGGGGTGATAGTGTCGGGAGTTGCGCGATGCCCCGCGGTTGATGCCTCTCGCGAGAATTGGCGAAATTGAAATCCATCATAGAGCGCTTCGTATCGCTGGTTTTATTTAAATTTTTTTTCAAACTTCGCAGTTGTTGAAATTATCGCTGTGAATTAAATTGATCGAGCGGGGTTTTCGTTTGGCTGCTGCGCGAGCTTTCCCGCCACGATGTATAGTGTGCATTGCACGTAATCTGTAATATGATTCATTGCAGGCGTATCATGTGGATGCGGTGTTCAAAACGGAGATGACAGTGTCTTGAAATTTTCACATTGAAAGGAAGAGACTAGAAAAAACATTGATATGTGGCGATGTCTTCAGATTCATCCAAAAAATTGCAAATACTCTGGGACCATTTCATACAAGCCAATCATCAAAGTTATGAGGTAATCATATTTTTTTATAAAGATACGAAATATTGCACGTAGTTCATAATTAGTTATAACTTTTAGGAAATTTCGGAGTATATTTCTGCATAATGCATCATTTTTTTTACACTATTATTTATACTAGCGTTTTTAGAATATATACAAGTAACACAGTAATTGCGGCATATTGTTTAACGTAGCCGCAGGAAGCCACAAAAATAAAGTGCCGGTGGCGAGACGCGTAAATTTTACTATCTGTTTTGATTTTTAATTTTTTCAAATTCTACTTTACAATTATAACTAATAATCTTCCGTCGAAATCTAATAGTCGTAAAAATGAAAAAAAAGTAAATAAAGAGACATTGCAAAAATAATCAACCGGGCATTCTTTTAAATGCCGATAGCTCCGTTTCTGCAGCCATTCGTTATGAAAAACAAATAATAAATAGCAAATTAAGTTAAGTTATTCCAGTAAACCTCAAGGCGCTGTTTAATAACTGAAAGGTAAATTAACGTTACCTAAGCTTTCCGTCATTAACCTATTAAGAGATTCTATGTAACGAGCGCGAAACGATTGCCGTTGGCAAGATGTCTATAGGATTAATTTTTAAGTAGACAAGCACAAGCACACGCAATTTCCCGCAAAACGTTCGACACGCGAGCAGTAATGCATTTTTCATTTGCAGAAGTCCTGCTGGCTCGACGTCTTTCTGTCGGAGCTGCTGGTGCAAGTAAAAGAAGGCCGCGACATCAAGGATGTTCTTTCCTTCTGGTAAGTATGTTGTTCCCTGCACTCGCGTGCACGCGTTATACAATCGCCTGGACTAATAGTCTTCATTATTCATTCAGCTTCTTTACCTGCATTTAATAAATGCTTGCGACGCCTCGTTACGTATAGTCGCGTTCCATCGCAAAACGCGCTGTTACTAAGCAGATTAGCGCGTATGTAAAACTAAAATAAAAAATTCATTATGCGATGCTTCGGGTTACCATCGTGTATGTATAGAGCTTTTCAAGCTGATGTTTCGAGAATTTGGAATTAAGTACGTTTTTTCTTCAAGTCACTTTTTGAAGGGTAATCTAAACCGTTTCAGAATCGTGCTGAAGAAGTGGACTAAAATGTCTATATGTATATGCACTCTCTAAATCTCATTCAATGAAATTTCACTGAATGAGATTTACAAAGCAATGTTATTCTAAAGAAGCCTTTGTTTAAAATACGAAAAATCTTGTAATAATTATTACAAAACATCTTGAAACATTTATTTACAGTATTACCTTATTTACAGTACGGTGGGCGAGAGCGGCATCGCGACGCTGGTCAGTTGCGAGCTGCTGGCGGACGTGCACCGGAGATGCGAGGCCACGCTCCCAGGCCAGGGTGGCGGCGAGTCGGAGCTGCAGGGTTTGCGCGACTACCTGAGCCACGGGCGGGGCTGGCGCTGCCTGGCCGTGCTGAGGCTGCTGGGTCCGCGCGAGCTCAGCTGCGCCCGGGAGCTCATCGCCCTCCTCCTCGCTCTCTACCCGCTGGTGTCGGCGCAGCAGCCGACCGCCGAGGATGACGCGAGCAGCGGCAATCCGTACCTCGGGCTGGGTCCCGTGCACCACGACGACAACCTGGACACGCTGGACGCGCTGGACGAGGCGCTGCAGCGCAAGCAGCGACGCTCCCGGCGCCGCAGCCGCCCGGTCAAGCCGCGGGAGATCGAGACGGACGTCGACTCGTCGGCGCGCCGCCGGCGGAGGAAGCGCGGCGCCGGGCGGCCGCGCTTCCAGCAGCTGCTCCGGCGCAACCTCAACGAACTGCTGAGCAGCGAGTCCGAGGGGGCGAGCGACAACGGCCTCGATCAGACGCGCTCCCTCACGCTGAAGATCCGCCTTAATCCCATGGACTTTGAGTACTTCACGTCGGTGGTGCGCAGCGAGGACGAGGTCTTCGCCAGCGGCAAGTGGGACTGCATGTTCAGCGACGAGGGCAGCAGGATCAACTGTCCGGATAGTCGGAAGCGCTCCTTGAGCTCCCGCTCCTACGCCGGGTGGCAGGAGTTCGTGGACGAGCGCGTGAAGGCGGCGATGAGCGCACAAGTCAACCGGTTCGAGTCGAGTCTGCTGATCATTCAGCTGCTGCTGACGCTGCAGCAGGAAGCACCGGCGGAGGCTAACCCCGCGATTCACGTGCTCAAGTTCGCCCTGGACACGCTTTGGGCGCTGGAGTTCATCAGCGAGCATTCGCCGTCGTTCAGCGGCCTTCACTCGGCCACCTTAAAGGCCACGGCCGCTCGGTTGATGCTGCGCTGCCTGGAGAAAGCTCTGCTCGCCGACGAGCCTACGACTGCTATAATCCACAACGGCCTGCTTCCTATGACCCTGAGGCTTTTGGAGGACGCGTGCATCAAACCGGTCCCCCGAGACGCAAGTGCCGAAGAGGGCGCGTTGCTTCAGCAGTTCATCTTCGCAACGATCCACGCTATTTTCACGTTTCTGTATCATCTACTGCACCAACGCGGCAGCGGCGAAAAGCTGAAGGATTTCTTAGAACTGTTCCAGCTGTTCGCAGAGAGTCAGGATGGTCGGTTGGTCGAGCGGACCATCCTAGCCATCGTTGAGCTACCCTGCGACGATCCCGAGATGTCGATAAGCAAGGCTCGTAAAATCGTGGACATGGTTGGAATGCTGATGACCTCATTAAAGCGCACGCAGCAGGATCTGCATCATGCCAACCACTGTCGGCGCTCGAAGCACAAGAGCTGTCCACTCGAGCAGACCACGGTCGACATGCACCACCATTTGGACGCCCTCGGATTGCCTTATTACTCGGAGGTAGCGTGCGTCGCCAGAGCTACCTTGTCGTCGGCAGTTTGTGCGATCTCTTCGCTGTTCTCGACTTTGACGTCGCTTCTCAAGGAAAGCCATACGTTCGGTGGGGATTTGCAGGCACGGCTGTTCAAGGTGATGACGACGACCGGTACCTGCTGCTGTTTCCCGCCGAAGCTTCTGCTCTCTAATGTTATCGGCTTGCTAAAACGGGAAGAAGGTAGCCCGAATTACAGTGCTGTGACGGCTCTGATCGAACGAACGGTTTTCAAGGAATTGGGTGGCTTTCCGAGCACCGATGATAATTGTGCCCTGTGCGTTTCCGTGCATACCGGCTCCTGGGATTTTCTGGAACTGTACTTGGATGTGTTAGATCCTCGAGATTCGAAGCTGTGCCATGCCATGATGAAACACCTTCTTAGGGTCACTCCCAGCTCAACCTTCTTGGTGAAGCAGGAACTGCTCTTCCGCGTTTTCTACCCAACGTTTCTAAAAGCTAAATCATTACTGGATAATGATCTCGATAAGGCTGAGTACTCGACCCTCAAGTTCCTCATTCAGTCTTGCCTTTCAGCCATCTCCAGTCTCATTGTCAACTCCAACACTTTTCAAAGATTCGCAGAGCTCAATGGTCTTGATGAGGTGTTGCCTTTGTTATCCAACCAGGCGTTTGTCAAGAGTGTGTACACCTTTTTGGAAATTGCCGTCGTGATGGAGATCAACGGTGCGTACGGCGAAGAAGAAAGCAAAGATCCAGTCGCCTGTACAAGACCTTCCGCGAAAGCTCTGTTTCGACACCTGGGGAAAGAAACGAGCGAAATGCTCGCGATGTTGCGAAATTCGACTGATAAGAACGAGGATAACAAAGAACAGAATGAGTCCGTCAACGACACCTCGAAACAAAAGCTGGCCTTCCATCGGGCGAGTGGAGTGTGGCGCGCCGCTGCCGGAGTTTTACTTTGCAGCCCGAAATTCCGGCCCGAATTCAGAAGACACTCCATTTTTGGTGATGCTGTTTCCCTTGCCGAATATTTAGCAGTCACAATCGCAACCGACAGATTCAATGGTAATTTATATTCTTTACGTGATTTTTCTTGCACGTTTGTTTCAACAACAAAACTTTATTTGAAATTAAATTATTTACGTTATCCTTTTGCAGGTGGTAACAAGTTCGCTCATCGTTTAATGGAAGCTGTTGTAACGTGCTGCTTGACTGCTTCGATTTCGAGTGAGTCACGCAATTAATTCGATAAATAATAAAGCTTGAATTACTGATCCTATTTTCTGTCCATCTCAATGATACAATACGCGGTTCACCTTGAATTTTTTTTACTCTTTTTACGATGTTTATGTCGTGGAAGTTACCCCGATGAAGTTAAATGTGAATCTTGAAAATTAACTTTAAAAATTACTTCTTTTTTAGATGAATGCAACATCATTGGGATACTTAGTGCAGCACTTATGAATGAAAATGTGAAATTAACTCGAGGCATTGGAGCTCTCGTTGAACGATTTTTGCAAGTTTCCATGCTTAGGCCTAGCGAGGAACAAACGGTACCGCAAGAAAATTCCCGTACTCGAGTACGCTTTCCTATATAACAAAGTTATAGACTTTTTCACCGTATGTAAGGCTTTCAACAAAATTTATGTTTTATTTTACTAGTTATCGAATGTGGGAATGGACACTTCGCCGGATTGGATTGAAGGCGAAGATAGCAGTGCAGGAGACTACATAACTGCCGACGATGGTTACGAGGCTGATGTAGAGATTCTTGTGAAGAGCAGTCAGGATGGACTGACAAAGCGATTCAACACCTTAATTGGAGCACCCGAAACGGTAAAGAGTAGCATCGCCGCTCATCCCGCTCTTTGCTCCCTCGCGATAGAGCTTTTAATTTATTATGCAAAATCGTAAGTTATAAAAAAATTAAATCAATTTTACATGAGTTTTATTGTATTCAATAAAAATGTGAATGAAAATTAAACAGGGGCCTAGACGAGGAGAAGTGTGTAATTATAACCAATGGATTAAGGAAAGTGGCAGTAATCTGTAAAGAAAGCACTGTAAGCTGTGCGGTTTTGGCTGGATCCGGAGTAATTACGCGCATATTCGATGGGTTTAAGGAAGTGCTAGAGAGTAAAAACGTTCGATATCAAGGTACTTTATTCTATTTTAACGTTAAATAACGAAAACTCTTGAATGCTTATTTTTACAACTGATAATATACTTTTTCAGAACTGCAGCACGCGGCCCTTGAAATCTTCACGCTCCTAGCGATGCAATCAATATCACCGACAGAATTAACATCTTACCTCGCGTTTTTCAAAGTAACGTCGCCCCCACTTTTGTCACTTTTGGAACCACTTCTTCGCTTGGTCCTTGCCGCAAAGCCCCAACCGAATTTCATTCTGTCCTTTCCAATGGTGTGCGAGGATGCTGGATCTTTGAAATTCAGCAACGAAGACTTTAAAAATTTGGAGAAGGCAGAGAATTTGGTTAACAATTTCCGAAAAAGGCATCTTGCCGCAGAAGTCTGCAGTCCGTGGTCGGTGCATGCCATATGCTTGCCTGTAGGGTCTGAGATGAATTGGCCAGTTTGGCTGCACGGATGCTCAGTCTCCATGTGGCTTAGGATTGAACGAAGAGTATCTAGTGCAAGCAATCGGAGTGTACATTTGATTAGCGAGTCTAACCGTGATCTTAATTCTGGCAGTGACAGTTTGTCTGATTGGGGTCTGCTATCTGACAATTGGAGTCGAGAAGGTATAATAGAATTTTTCTAATTAAAATAAACGAAAAATTTTAATAATTTATTGGATATGTATATTTTAGTTATGATGGGATCATCATCTCCACCTACACCTGTTTCAATTTTGCATATGGTATCCATTGGTTTTGAATCGCTGGTTTTAGAAACTTGGTTGGACTTGAAATCAGGTATTTATCAATTTATTTTAGTGCTACTGCACTTTGATTCTAAAAATAACAGCGTACAAAATATAATAAAAAATTTGTATCAAAACAGATAAGCTTATATTACGTCTTACGCGACCTGATGATAAGACAAATCGCACTATTTCGGAAACTTCGATAAGCGGCATGTTACCATCGGGTCGATGGCATCATTTGGCAATTAATTTCAAAGATACGGTTTTAAATAAACATAGTGCTGTGGTTCAAGTTACAATTTGGGTGGATGGTTGGAAAGAAATTAGGGCGCAGTTACCTTTTGATGGGTTATTGATTAGAAAACCAGGTACAACATGCGTTTTACTTGGCCAAGTTGGACCAAGTGCTATTGGAGCTTGGTATCTTGGGAATTTGATGATATTTAGGTAAAATAAATATTCAATGTAATCAATATTTATTTAAAAAAATAAACAAAAGTTATTAAAATATTATCTTTTAGGTGTCCAGTATTTACCAGTGAAAAAGCTTTATACCTTGCAAGTCTTGGGCCTAATTTTACAAATTTGTCTGATTGCATTTTGAGCAATGTAAAACCAGATTTTGCTCCTCTTATTTCATCGGGAGCACTGAATGGAGTGCAAGAATTGATCGTTGGTTTGTAGTAAAGCATTTGTAAAAAAATTTTGTTTTTTTATGATTTAGATTTATCTAAAGAATTTATGTTGTAGACGGTGACGAAAGCGATAACAATAAAAATAATGCAAGACATGCTGCTGATATAAAAGTTTCGGATTCGAAAATCGATTGGGATTCAGTAATGGATGCAACAAATTCACATTTAAGTGACCTGCAGGATAATTTATTATTGATTTATGAAGCGCAAAATCCGAAAGTAGTTCATTTGTATCCTCAGGCTGTCGCAAACAGTAATGGTAATTTTTCTTTATTATTTGTTTTTTTTCTAATATAATATGAATGTATAGTTTTTAAAATAATATTTTTTTAACAGTAGTGAAAAATTTCTTGCCTGGTCAACCTGGATTTCGAGTAATTTCTATGCCTGAGCACAGGGTTTCCCAGCAGCCACCTCTTTCGATCCCACCGATTTCGACTGTGCAAGTGCAATCGCAAAGTTACAAAGGACTGATATCGTCGGCCGCTTTAATTGGTGGAATGCCTGTTTTCATGTATTTATTTGCTAGAGTACGGATTCATTTACTTGTCTTTAATTTTTAGTTACATTACAAAGTATGCTAACGAAATTAAATCATTTTTTGACGTAGGTAGTAGAATTGAATTCGAACGAGGAGGAACAAGCCTTAGCTCTTTCGATAGTTTTGCATTTAGCGCGCAGCGATTCAGAAATGTTAAGTCAGTATCGTTTGGAAGGTGGAGCCTCCCTTTTGTTAAAGGTACTTGAGTCTCCTCGCTGCTATGCCAGTAAATACATGCTCAAGTCTATTCTTGATGCTGCCTGCGACTGTCCTATCTTAGTAAAAGACGAGACGACGAAAAACCACCTAATATCGCAGAACTGTGAAGCAGTCATAACTGATCCAGAATTAATAAAATGCGCGGTAGAAGCTTGGAGAACGTGGGCGACGTTCGATGCCTTGAATCTTCTGCTTCAAGCGATGTTATTTTTACTAAATGATCAGCACTCGCATAGAGAATTTAACGCGGCACAATTAAATCGCATTAGAATCGTTGATACAATACTTAGTATGTGTAAGGTAAGCAATCAAAATATTGAAGTAAAATAGATATCGATTTTTGGAAATTGCAATTTATTTTTATATCCTTCCAGGAACATTTTATGTATGAGGAAGTGAATGTATCTATTGACCCTACTACGGGAAGTGCAGTGGTAGAATTAATAAGAGCCTTAATGGGTGCTCCGCCAGAGTTTCCCCATCTAGTATCTATCACGGACTACTTAATACTCGTGCATCAAGCTTCAGAAACATACGTCACACACTCAAGACACAACATGTATTTCTTATTACCACCTTTAGAAGACACTAAAGCAAGTATCTCTCAAAAGTTAACTTAGTCCATTTATTATTGCAATATTATATCTGATCGTAAAAAGTAATGTATACGTAAATTTCAGAGCCTGATCAACAGTTCATCGCACGAGTCGATCAGCACGCTGGATAACACAAAACTAACAAAAGGCCTGACGAACGTAAGCATTCGCAAGGGGAAGATGATGCAGGATCGTAAGGCGGACGTGAACGCGGAGAACGATACTTCGTCGCAAGGTCAGGACACGAGCGCCGGCGAAGATTCGGGTATCGCGGCGAGCGAGGGCTCCAACCAGCAGAGCAACCAGAGACAGACCGGCTGGTCCGATCGGAAGCGAGCGTGCCAAGGTCTGGTCTGCGAGGGTTTGCTGCTGCTGTTACGCGATGCGCTACGAGTTCTGCCGGACAGTCAAGTTGGCTCGGTGCTGAAGCACGTGCTGCGCGTGGAGCTGCTGCTTGTCTTAGCGAACAACGCGGACGTCAGGGTGCGCATCGCACTCGTGAAACTCATACACGTGTACCTCCAACGCGCCACAGACGAGGAAGTAAACAAGTTTATTAAGCACAAGTACTTCGTGCACTTGGCAAATCAGGTGGCACTTTATCCGGGAAGTGAGCCGCTCGTCGTTACCTTGGAGAATCTGGCGCTAAAGGTGCCTGGGCTTGCAGCAATGCCGCCAATTTTAGCGATGTTCCCGAAAGCAGCGTATACCGATCTTAAGGTCGTCGATCCTCTGGTTTCCTTTCTATCTGATCTTATAAAAAAGGTAAGTAAATGAAGACACTGCTTTTAGTACGATTTAATTTTCTTATAAATTTCTTGAACTTAATGCTCGCTTCAGAATCCCAATGTACTGAGGGTGTTGCTGGAGCAAGGCTTGATGGAGTCGCTCGCTCGAGGACTCGTGAACGTCGCACATGCAGAATCTTGGAATGAAGAAATTCCAGATATCTTTGACTTCTCTATTTTCCACGATATGTTGGGACTTCTGGTGGCGATTGCGACGAAACTCCTAGACTCTCCGGGTAACCATCACATGCAAGCTGTAACGGAGCTCCACGTAATTCTCAACCAAGCTGAGCTCAAAGAAAGAGTACAGTGTGGACCAAATAAGAATTGCGTACGTTTACTCAGGGATGCGCAAGTAGCACTTTTCGATGGTCAGCTTGATGTACTTACTGCCAAGGTATCCAACCATTCTGGATTCCACTTAAAGAGTACTGCGTCGTACTTGGCAACAACATCTAATTACAAAAATGGTAAATCGAATTTTAAATGTTGTACAATCTTGATGCATTTTTAAAAACGTTTTAGCATCGAAATACATTTATTTACGTTTACAGGCCTAACAACTTCAAGCGAGCACAGTGATCACGGTTCGCGATCTTCAAGTTACGGAAGTTTACACATGGGCTTTAATTCTTTAGGAAGAGAGCCAGGAAAGGGTGAAGTAAATGAGCGTTTCCGACTGACTCTCAATAGATCTGTCGATTTTTTGACAACCGCGGATCAAGCGCCGTCAGAGGAAGAACTTCAACTGACCAAGCGGTTATTCTCCATACTTTTACAAGGCATTTCAAGCCCGTTAGGTACAAAAACTTATTGGGTTAATGCTTGGTCGGTGAAGTCTGCTCTGAGAAAGAACGCAGCAAAAATCATGGTTTGGCTTCTGGCACCTCATCAAAGTAACAGCGCTAGAGTTTATGCCGTGCGATGTTTAATGGAAGAGCCCAAAACTCGAGAAATTTTATCGACGTTGTTAGAAGTTCATCCGCAGGTATCTATAGTTAATCGATAAATTGAAGTGTATTTAAAAAATTTTAGTTAAGCTTAAACTTTATTTTTATATTGTAGATTGAGCAAAAGTTCAGTGTCTTTCTGTGGGATTTATTGCAAAAACGGGATGAGATGCCAAGCGCTGATGCTAGCATTTGTGACGAACTGCGAGAAGCATTAAAAATCTGGGACCTGGCGAAGGGTATTGATCAGGGTAACGCGGAATTATGGGCTGAAGAGCTTACGATACTGCGTCGTGAGCTTTTAAGGGAGAGAGATATTTGGATCGAGGGCCAAATGCCTGCTATTCAACGGTAAATTTCAATTCTAAAACAATTAATTACAATTGTTGTCCAAGTTTTTGAAAAAAAATTGTTTATTTTTTGCAGCATATCCAACAGATTTGAATCTCTGGCGAAGCAATTGACGGAAAGTGCGATGGCGATAACACGAACAGCTGTGGAGGAACAAAATCGCGAGCGCAAAGTCCTGATGGAAAAGTTGAAGCAACAACGAGCTCTGGATGCACAAGCTGTGGCAAAGTGGCGAGATATTGTGCGGCGATTGAGTCACGAGCGCGCACCTTGGCATTTCCCTGAAAGTTATCCGAGGAGCTGGGAGCTGGACCCTACGGAGGGACCTGCTAGAGTCCGCATCAGGCTGCAAAGGTGTCATTTAAACATTGATCAGCGATTCTTTTTACCTCATCACAGTGATAAATTGGGTATGATGAATTATTAATTTTCTCTTACTGAACTCGTCAAAGATGATTATTTTAATTCGTTTTTTATTTGCAGAGGCAGCCAAGATAGAAGCTCCACTGTCATATTTATTTACCAGTGGGAAACAAGATGCAAATGCGACTGCATTGATTGAGAGACTGCACACCAGTGAACGGATTCGCAAAATGTCTCAAGCTAGAGTTGTCACGCCACAGGCTGAATTACCCGGAGAAGCTCTTATTGGGGAGACTTGCTTTTACTTTGTTCCGGATAATCCTAATGTACCGCTTTATGCTGATGTAAGTTTATTTGTTAAAACAGTAATGAAATAATTTTCTGAGAAGTACATTTTGTAGTACGAGTAATGTCTGCTAATAATAAATTAATCAGAAGATTTAATTTTTGTTTTAAATTTTTAGATAGCCTTAGGAGGATTAGACTTGGCAATGGCTGGTGGAACAGCGTGGCGTTTAGAAGACATACGCGAACTGCACCGTCGAAGATATCAGCTTCAAGAACGAGCCATTGAAATTTTCCTTATAACGGGTAGAACTTATTTATTAGCCTTCACTTCATCGAAGGTACATACTTTATTCATTAAATTGTATTGGAAACACAGTCAGGTATTGTATTTATATGTCGTTATAATATGTACAATTACTTATAGGAAAGAGACGAATTTGCACTGGAACTTTCTAATTGCAATTTACCAAGACGCATTCCTGGCGATGATTTAGGAGAGGCTTTGGCATTATGGCGCAGTGGAACTTTAACAAATTGGGAATACATCACTTGTTTGAATAAGTTAGCTGGACGGTCGTACAACGATTTAATGCAGTATCCAGTTTTTCCCTTCGTACTTGCAGACTATACCAGTGAAAACATAGATTTGAGCAATCCAAAGATATACAGGTAAAGAAATTAATATGCTTTTGATTACAAGATTCGCGTTATATAATAATTAATTACTTATTTTCAGGAATTTCAAACGCCCGATGGCAGTTCAAGATAAAAAAAATGAGCAGCATTACATCAACAATTATAATGTATGCATATTTTTTCTTGCATATTTTTTAGCCTTTACATAATGATTCCTTCTTTTGTAAAATGATATTAACATAACTCATGACTTCTTTTTAGTATTTAAAACAAGCACTTTCTGAAGGATTGAATTTGGTCGCATTAAATCAAGAACCGTTTCACTATGGATCTCATTACAGTAATTCTGGGACAGTTTTGCACTTCTTGGTGCGCCTTCCACCTTTTACCAGTATGTTCCTCAATTACCAAGGTAATTAATTCGTTGTCTGTTTCCGATAGGTAATAAGGTTTTTAATGTTCTAAATATTTATTAGTAATTTAATTTCTTCGTCCGCAGATGATAATTTTGATATCCCAGATAGAACATTCCATGCTTTAGCTACGACATGGCGGCTTACGAGTTGTGATTCAACGACCGACGTCAAAGAACTGATTCCCGAATTTTTTTATTTACCAGAGTTTCTTTTAAACTATGAAGGTTTGTTAATAGTTTGTAATAATTTTTTTTATTTTAAGATCATTTGTTTAACAAATTTGAATTTTAGGTTTCAATTTTGGGATCCGACAAAACGGCAATCGAGTAGGCGATGTAGAGTTACCTCTTTGGTGTGGAGGAGATGCTAGATTATTCGTTTTAGCGCACAGGGCAGCTCTAGAATCTGATATTGTACGGGAAGTTTTACCTTACTGGATAGATTTGGTCTTTGGTTTTCGGCAAACGGGAAGACCAGCGGTTGAGGCGATAAATGTTTTCCATCCAGCGGTATGATAAAATTAGATATTTGCTTTTTTTTGTTTACAAGAATAAACTAATAGTTAATAAAAAATTTTTAAATCGATAGACTTACTATGGATTTGACGTTGAACAAATAGCAGATCCATTAGAGCGGCAAGCCTGGGAGACAATGGTGAAAACTTATGGACAAACTCCAGCACAGTTGTTCAAAGCTTCGCATCCTTTGCCTATTCAGAATTTGGGAAATGGAGATTCTAGTAATATACCTCGAGTTATTGAAGGTGTTGAAGGTAATACAAAAATCACGAATGAATAGTACAATCATTATAGTATGTTATACATTTTAAAAATAAATGTTTTTGTCTAGGAATAAGGTGGGGTAACTATGTCGGCGCACCAGGTAATGATCCTACAGTTTCCTGGAAGCATAAACATAGAGTTGTGATATCATCACTCATACCATTATTAACTGGAGAAGTGTTTGGATTGACTTCATACACAACATTAGTTCTTGCTTACTCCAAAGATAAAGGTACTTGTTTTATTTTAACATTATAACTTTTCGCCTTTCATCTTTTATGTGGTATTTATAAATTACTTTGAAAACTTTCCACTTCTATAGGCGCAAGTATGTTGAGTAATATGTCAATCTTGGGCGCTGCATTGGCATCGTGGAACAGCACAGATGGAATAGCAAGATTGAAAATAAAAAAGGAACAACCTCCAAAACCTCTAATAAAATCATTTGGTTTAGATTCTGTATGTATAACTAATTGAAGCATTAACTAAAAATATAAATTTCTTCCGCTAATTAATTTTCACGTCAATAAATATTTTTATTTTTTAGATTGCAATAATGAAGTCTGCGCCAGATTGCGAACAATTCTGGATAGGATATACGTCAGGTCGAATCGCAGTTTATAATTGCACTGTAACTGGTAACGGAAAAATCGAATTTGGGTCATCTTCAACCTCAGTTTTGTTGGCTCACAGAAGTAGAATTATTGCAATCGATCTTTCTCGGGCATTTAGTATCGCCGTAACGGGTGACAGTGACGGTGTTTTAGTAATATGGGATCTTAACAAGTAAGTGTGAATATTTGGTTATTTAAATGTCAAAAATATGAAAAATGTAATAGATATTATTTAAAATTTACGTTTCTTTTTAGTTTAACGTATATCAGATCGATTATTCGTGATCAAGCTTATCCAATTAGTTTAATTTCCATCAGCGAAACTTTGGGAGATATTGCAGTAGTTTACCACACACCATCATCAGTGTATGCCGCTGGTTCGGAAAAACGATCCGAATTAAGAGTTTATACCATTAATGCTAGACTGGTTGGTTCAGTGTCATCCAGGAGAAAAATTACTGCTCTGTGTTACAGTAATGCAGTTGAAGGTGTTTCCGTTAACGTTATTGCGACTGGTTTAGATAACGGAATAATTAGGTAACTATTTTTCCACCATTCTTTTATTTTTACGAGAAAAAAAAATTAATAAAAAATTAAAATTATTTTTAGGCTTTGGAGTAGTTGGGATTTGAGATTAGTTCGTGAAATAAGTGTCGGCAGCAAAGGATGTGGTGCTGTTATATCATTGACTTGGTCATACGACCAACATCATTTGTATGCTGCAACAGAAGACTGTACTGTTATTATTTGGGAAGGATCGAAAAAATTAAATAACGGTACTCCTAAATTTGTTAATCTCTCAACTCTGTGAGTTCTGTAAATTTTTACGTTCGGTTCGATACTCAGAATTAATACCGTCACAATTAAATCAGATTTTAATTGTTCCATTTTGTTGTCGTTAATTTTATAAAGAGAGACTTAAAATCGGCGTAATTTTTGTTCTCTGTAAAAAAGAAATTAAGAATTGGCTTTATTTTAAATTAAAATTTTTATGTAAGTTAAAGTGTATTTTATGCGTGATCAAAGTACATGTTAAAGTATTATTTTAATTTTTCGTTTTTATTATAAATTAATATTATTTTAACAAGAAACGATATACAAATATTTTTTATATTCCCGCGTATAATTAATAAAATTACAGATTTTACAAATATTCACTTTAAGATGTACAATATGTATGTTAAAAGATGTATGATATGATGTATTTATTATTCTTGTGAAATGTTTAAATAAATCGAAAAAATCTTTGCAATTATTCTTTAAATATGTACAAAAATTAAAAAATAAGATAGCATGTTTCAAGAAATTACGTCTATATTTCATTTAAACATGGCTCAGTCATTTCAAAGATTGGATAATATTTTCCAGTACGCTTAGCAATATCATAAGCTGTATCACCGCTGGAATTTTTCACACTCCAGTCAATCTCAGGATGAAGTAAGAGAAGTTGCAAACATGGAGAATTGTGAGAACTCGCTGAAACTAAATGCAGTGGAGTTTGATCACCTTTGCTTTTAGCATTTATGTTTGCTCCATGTTCAAGTAAAAGAGCAGCGCACTCAACATTATTCCAACAGCAAGCTGAATGTAATGGTTCCCAATTATCTTGAGTTTTAGCATCAATTTTAGCTCCTGATTTTAGCAAAAACTGAAATTAAAATTATGAGATTAAAAATTGCAAATGCTTCTTTTAGAAATTGTTTAATCAAGTCAGTCCAAATAAAAAGTGATTAGCGTTGTAAAAGTTTATAAAGAATTACCTCGACTACATCAGCATGATTTCCATAACAAGCTCTGTGCAGCGGAGTGTACCCATCGTTGTCTACACACTCAATAAGTTTAGGATCCAATTCAAAATAACGTTTCACTTTAATGAGGTGACCATTTTCTGCTGCATCTAGGACGTCTTTTTGAAGTGGATCTAAACAAGTAACATCTATGAATGAATCCTCTTAACGAGCAATGTATTTATTGTCAAAAATGAAAAAAGCAAATGAAATAATTGAGCTAATTGAGAAAAAGCAGAGTTAATTGACCTTTGGCATCTCTAGTTTCCTCCACTCCCTCGTCATCGTCCTCCCAAGCGCTGACTTGCATGCGATCGCCTTTTCCCTGGTTGAGAATCTTATCCCGAATCTCCTCCAAATCCATCAAGTCGTCGTTCTCCTCTTCCGAAGACATGTTCCTCGCACAATTTTCACTCGCAACTTACTTCTTAATCACTTTACCGAAGACTCACCGCCTTTCACTGAGTTTCACCGCCGATCGGCCGATGTAAACATCAGCTGGTCCCGGATTTTTGCATCGCAGAATCCCAAGGCGCATGCGCCGGCTCCGCGACCTCCGCGCGGCGCGCGATTCGAAAGGCCGCGGCAAATTCAAAGTTCGGGCTCGGAGCGCGGCCCGGTCCACTATCGAGCGGCCGCCTTGGGCGACGATTAGATAAGCCCGGGGCGCCGGTGCAGAGACTATTAATGAGCGGGCGCGCGCTCGGCCGGCCTCAGTTCGCGCGTCGACACTTGCAAATCCAAATGAAGCCGTCCGGTCGGCCCTGGTCTCCGAGTTAAGTGTGGATCGCGACGATATCCGAGTGTGCGCCCCAGGTACCGCGCGGCCTTACCGTGCCATGCCTCGGGCCCTGGCCTGAGGCCGCCGTCCGCCCGCCCCTACGATGCCGGCCTGCGGCAGCGAGGGCGCCCGCCTGGGCGGCCTCTGGCCCGCCGCCAAGTCCGGCCTCGCCTCGCCCGGCTGCCTGCTGCAGGAGCCGCCCGCGCCGTCGCGCCTCGCCGAGCCCGCGCCGCCGGCCGCGCGGTCCCGCCTCCGCCGGCTGCTGCGCCTGGGCCAGCGCCTCCTGGCCCTCTGCCTGCTGGGCCCGGCGCTCTGGCTCGCCGCCTGGCTCTGGCTCTTCTGGCTGGCGGTGCGCGTGCCGCTGGAGCTGCTGCGGCGCGCGCGCGCCAGCTCGCCCCGGGCGCGCTGCGTCCTCGTCAGCGGCGGCAGCACCGTGCAGTCGATCAAGCTGGCGCGGGGCCTGAGGGCCGCCGGGGCCCGCGTCGTCGTCGCCGAGCTGGAGGGCACGCTGGGCCTGGCGCGCTTCTCGAGCGCCTGCTCGCGCTACTACGCGCTGCCGCGGCCGGAGCAGCGGGGCGCCGCGGCGTACGTGGCGGCGCTGAGGGACATAGTGCGCCGCGAGGCCGTGGGCCTGTACGTGCCGGTGAGCCCGGGCGGCACGGGGTACCTGGACGCCCTGGCGAAGCCGTACCTGGAGCCGCTGGGCTGCGAGTGCCTGGTGCCGGGGGCGGAGCAGCTGCAGCAGCTGGCGGACGCGCAGGAGCTGCAGCGGCGCGCGCGCCTGCTGGGCCTGCCGACGCCGCAGGCCCGGCTGATCGGGAGCCTGGACGAGGCGGCGGGCCTGTACGAGGGGGGCAGGCTGAGGGCGCCGCACCTGGCGTTGCCCGCGGGCCCGGCGGGGCTGCGGGAGCGCCCGGCGGAGCTAAGGCTGCCGCGGACGCTGGCGGAGTTCCTGGAGTGCGTGGCGCGCCGGCCGCGGCCCTCGGGGGCCTGGCTGCTGCTGCGAGACCCCGGGGGAGCGCACTACCTGACCTGCACGACGCTGAGGGACTCGAGGTTGCTGGCGAACGTGAGCTGCCGGCTGGACGAGGAGGGCGGCTCGCTGACGCCGGAGGAGCGGCCGGAGATAGCGCGTTGGCTGGAGCGGTTCTTCTCGAGGGGCTGGGGGTCGGTGGCCGGGCTCAGCGGCCACCTGAGCTTCCGGCTGGCGGCGTCCGCGGAGAGGCCGGGCGAGTTGGTGGTGCTGAGCTGCCGCGTGGGCGTGGGTCTGCCGTACCTGGCGCAGTCCGCGGGCCACGCGAACCTGCTGCTGTGGAGGGGTTGTCGGCACCGCTGGCGCTCGACGGACGACCGGCCCGCCCGGGCCATTGATAAGCGCGAGGCGCTTTTCCTCTACTGGGACCCGCTGCCCTACTGCGTTTACTGCTACATCCAGCTGCCGTTCCACAGGTTGGAGGACCTCCTCGGCCTGCAGCACAAACCGCCGCTGGGCGTCGTCCACTAGACGAGATCGCTTCGCTCAGATGACGCTCTCTCACCCTGTACATATAGCCTAATTGTTTGCCCGCGTCAAGGACTGTCTTAATTATCTTTCTTTTTCATATTGTGTAAATAAGCTCGAGCACATGACATTGTTTATCTGCTGTAAGTTGTAATAGCGGCCGGGGATGCGCCCGGTCGAGCCGTGCGATTTTTTCTCATAAGTACTCCGTAGCATATTGTAAAACGCCCTAGCTCGTAAGAACGTTGTAAGATTGCGTCGGATTTTCTCGGCTGCGATCGCCGACGAGTGGAATGTTTCATTGATCAGACGCACATGTACGTACCGACACACGCTCGCGTATTGATTGATCTCTCTCTCTTATCGTATTCATAAATACGCTGCATGTGCCCGAACTCTGCGCTCTGATCTCGACTGCTTTTTCTTGCGAATCCGAGAGAGATACGGATGCGCCTCGAGTGTGTTCTGCAGTGTGTGTGCGTGCGCGCGCGCGAGCGCGAAGAAGCCGACTCGTTCGGTGCGACAACGCGATGATTTTAATATCAAAATGAATTGAATAAACAGCTTATGAAAAAAATGTATATACTCTGACTCTGTCTCATTATTACCACAATACGTTCCCCGTAACCCGTATACAACCAAAATCCACCGGAGAATCATTGCGCTAGCACCTACGCGTCGTTGAAGAGATAACACCCAAGTGGCAAGGATAAAAAGAAAGGAGCATTTGTCACGTACGCGGGGTCTAGCCGCGGAAGACCCCGCGGGGCCTCGTTACTGGCACAGAATTATTATGACTAGGTCGATTTTTCTCCGCGGCGCACGCCGCGTCCAGATAGGCTCCGTCAATAAACTGTCTAATGCAATCTTATCATGCGATAATATTGAAATGCGGTTTCTCGGTTCCTTGACGACCGCAGCGTAGGCTGCCGATCGGCGCGGAGCCCGCGGTTCCCCCCTACTTCCTCTCGCCGGCACCTCTTCCCTTTTTTTTTTGCGCCAAGTTTGCGCCTCACGCGAGACGCGGCAATTAAGTGGCTCGCGGCGCCTGGATCCTCGTGCACACGTCGCGCGCCGCGAGGAGTTTAAAGCGCAGCGCGGCCTTTTCTTTCGCGAGATGCGGAAGCGGCCGAGGGTCCCAAGGCCGGTTCCAGGCACGGTGAGCGCCGCGAGATGGATGAGTTATGATTGCGCGCCAGCCCATTTCACCTGGCACGATATCGCGCTTCTTTATTTACGTGTTTTTCTTTCTTCCCTCTCTTCCTCTCTCGCTTTTACATACGCTCTCCTTCGCTCTTTTTCTCTCTGTCGCTGCGAGTGTATTCGCATGCGGAGCGAGCGTTTATGCGCGGGCAATAAAATTCCTCGGGCGGGTCGTCGCGCGTGCCAGCCCGACGGAGAAAAGTGCAGGCGCCGCTCGGCAGATAAGGCCCCGCCGCCGGCTCTACCCGAATGCACAACAGCTCGAGGCTGCGATAACAATGCCCCGGCCTCCTTCGGAAGGCAACCGCACCCCTCCCACCCCCCCGTTTATTTTTCTTCCCCCGAGCCGCGATATCACCGCGAATTCGTCGACTTTCGATGTGTTACGGAGAAATCTTGGGATTCCCGCACCTTTGGCCGCGGCGATGCACGCGTACGCGGCGGCCGACGGTGGAATAATAAAGTGCGGCGGGGTGCGCGCGGGGAGGGGTAGAGGCGGCAGGTGCAGCCCCTGCTGAAAAAGACGGGCTCGGCAGGGGGAGCGCGCTCCCCCCCCGCGATAGGTGTAGGCGGCCGCACGCGAGTCGGGCAGGACTGCCGCCAGCCAGCGGAGTCCTTCCTTCCTCCCTTGTCAGTGCTTTGGCCGCCGCCGCCACCGCCGCCTGCTGCCGCTGCTTGACCGTCTGCCGCCGACGACATGATACCCGTGAGTTCACCCTCCTTTTTACACTCTGCTCTTTGCGCGTTCGCTTCGTTCACCTCTCGACTGCTTCCCTTTTTTCTTCAACTTTACGGCAATCTATTTTCATCCGTTTTCATTGATCGCCGCACGAGTGTACTTTACCCCGTCGCAGCGATGATTCATTAAGTACCAAGCGGGCACATCGGCGACATTTTTATTTCGATAAGCTCGGGCGCGAGCTGGACGCGTTTATTATTAAATTGTTATTAAATCGCCGTGTTATTGTCAACACCGGGGTTCGAGCGAAATATCGGCGGAAGAGGAGGGAGCGGGAGTGGGCGAAAAATAACGAGAATATCGCTTTTGCGTAGAGTGCGCAGGGAGAGGAGGCGGCACGTGCTCGCGTCGCTCGCGTCGCTCGTGTTGTTGTTTAAGTACGTGCACACGGGATGTGTATAATGTGCGGGGAGCGCTTATCTCCGGCCGGCGCGACATCGACGATCGACACTTTCCGCGGAGGCTAATTATTGACTCTGATCCGTCTGGCCTCTCTTTCTCTCTCTGTCTTGCTTCGCTCGTCTCGTAAACTTTGTACCGACGCGCTCCAGACCGCGCGATTCTTTATCGGCTCCGTAAAGTCCGCGCCATCCCCTCACTATTGAACTCACTGGCATCCGCTCTTAGCAGCCTAGTTTCCTTCGAGGCCTTTCTCCTCCTACGTCTCGTTCTTTCTGTCTCTATGTCGCTCTCTGCCCGACGAGTGTTAAAATTTCCTCGTTCGCGGGCGATAAGGAACGCGCCGTGCGGCTTGCCGAGCGTTGCACACGACTTGGCGCAGGCTTTCAATGCGGAGCTGTCTAATTAGTCGGGGCGCCGGAGCTTATCTCTCGCGCGGAGCCGATGGAACGCGTAATCCGAATATTTTTCGTTGGTGCCTTCGTTACTGTGTTTACACGGAGAAAATTTTCCCGCGAAAATAAACGGAATGAATTGTAATCGGCCGTTTATATGGAAATTTTTGCGGAAAATCACTGAAATTTTTACTAGTAGCTATATTATTTTTATATGAAATTTTCCATAAAAAATCTAGCGTGTACTGACTGTCCTACAGTTAAGATTGTTTTTCCTATTTTACTGAAAAATTCTTGTATAAAATTTACAGGAAAATTCTCTTCGTGTGTAACTATTTAAAAAAACAAAAACAAAAAAAGAAAATCAGCACAATTCGAGTACATAACTGACATGTGTCAATTTTTTTCATTTATAAATATAAAAGTAATTTTGTTGACTTTTCATTCTTTCTATTATATTATGACAATAGAGTATTTTCATTTAAATCATCAGTAAAGTTCCGCAACTAAAGTCAGTATAATCACACGGAGAGTGAAGTTGAAGTTACCGAATTATTACATCGGCGTTAAAATGGTCGATTTTGAATTTTCCGGGTATCTGGCGCAAGCTCGACCGGCGGCGATTATTATGCGGTGGCACACAGGGGCTGGCAATTAGCCGGGCGGGGGGTTAACGGCTATATCAGATCCGCCGCGAAAGTTAGCCGCCGCCGGCGGCGGCTCACGGGTTTGTCCGCGCGCGCTCACGCCGAGAGCTTTCGGCTCAAGCTCGGCTTACGCGCCTGATCGATTGGTACCTTTCAGTGCCAGGTGTATGGGCGAGCCCACAGTCGCATTTCACATCTCCCGCGGCTTCTCCAGACCCACCGCCTCGCCGCGTTTCCCTCCTTTTTTTCCCTCCGCTTTTGTGTACCTCCTTCGGCCGTAAGTTTCTCGTGTTTATTCTTTTATTTTTTTATCGTGAGAGCCGGCGGTGTCGTTAATCGGGGAATCATTTGGAAGACAAACGGCGCGCGACTCCCCCCGAGTCGCTTCCGGCGAGCCGACCAATCGAAGATGAGGCGTGTAGATGCGGCGCGCGGATCCGCGAAGGGCTTACGTGTGTACAAGGGGTGGACGAGGCGAGCACGAGGATTCGGGATGGGAAGGGGGACGTCGCGAAGGCGCTTTTAATCACGCGAGACACTGCCAGTCACGGCTACCCTCCTCTTCCTCTTCCTCTTCCCCTTCCCCGGTCCCTTCGACTTTTCTTGTTTTCTTTTTCGTTATTTCCCGTTTAACTCCGACAGGCTCGATCCTTCATTTTTCTTTTTTTTATTGGCCGAGGATTTACGAGACAGGCCCTCGTGCCCCAGCGCAAATCTTTCTTTTAATTTGCGATTGCTTGTTACAAGGACTGAATTATGTTCTAAAAATTATCCTGATTTTCAGCGAAGATAATTTTCTCGTAAAAGTTACGGTGAAGTTCGCCATTAAATATTGCGGGTGGAAATGCAATCGTGGGACGGCTTGTAATACTGGAAATGTTTACGAGAAAATCACTGTAATTTTTACCTAAAGCATGATCGCTCACCGAGATCTCCGTAATTTTTACAAATAAAGCTCTGAAATATTAAGGGGAAAGATTTGTAATTTTTACGGAGCTTTTCATACCGTTCAATATTTAAATAAATACTTCGACAATTTTACTATAAACATTACTAGTGTTGCAAACTATTCCTCAAATACGTTTTTTCACGTAATTTTTATCGTGAACTTCACCGTAATTTTTACCAGAAATTTCTCTCAGTGTTAAACATTGTATTATTACGATAAACTATTATTGAACTAGTAAAAAATTTATATGTAAGGTTGAATAAGTGCAAATACACTAATTTAATGTTAAATCTCTTTTTATAATAACTGGTAGACTTTAGTCGTTAAGTAGAAGTGTTTGTTTACTTATTTGAGTGAAGTTTCGCTTACTCAACATTAATGAGTATCCATAACATATCATGAGACTATTTTTACCAAAAGAGTAAAAATATAAATAAAAAAGTCACCGGATTGTATAAAAAGAAATCCACTTTAAAGTTACATAATAGCTTAGTTTATCCGTTAATGATTATTCAGTGATGATTACATAGATTTTTCACTCTTCCGCATTATCGAAGATGCAATTTCAGCGTATGCAACGATCGAAGTTTGATAAAAAAAGAACTTGCGCGGAAAACTCGGTACTTTATCGCCGAAGAGGGAAAACGATTTATCGCGTTAGCGAGCTCTTTCCTCGCGTTTACCCCGATTTTTCTCGCGACCCGAGAAAGGATGCAAAAGTTTTTCGCCTCGCCGCCGCGAGCGAGATAAAGCGCGCAGTTTGTTGTTGCGCTCGTCGTCGCGAGTCAAAGTCTATCGGTGCACTTTACGGAGCCGAGCGGAGCTTTTATCAGCCTCCCCCTATTCATCGGCCGGAAAACGAGGAGACCGAGACGGGTTCCTTTTTTTTCGGTCCCTCGGGATCTACCCTCGTATTAGGTACATCCGGATGCCCGCGGTGTTGCCCGCAGGCGCCGGACGGCGGTGTCGAATTTCTGCCGGCGGTCACGATGTATTTTTAACGCGTAGCCGCTGCTTTCGATTTGAATGGAGCGCCGCGGCGATTAGCCGAAAGCCCGAGCTCCCTCCCGAAGCGATAACCGCGGCGCTCGGGCGATAAGTTTTTTTTTATTCCTCGCCCCCGTGGCGATACGTGCAGCTTGCGCTCTCGAAGCGACGAAAAAGCCCGCGGCTCCCTTGGCGTCGTTAAAACGAAAGCTCGACTTGCAGAAACAGCCGAGGATAGCCTCGCTGGCGCTGAGGGAGCAGATGAACAGGCGCCGGCCCACCACCGCCAAGTCCTCGAGCAAAATCAAAGAGGTAACCTCGCGAGGTCGATTACACGAGAAGAAGAAGTGGGAGAGAAAAAAATAACGAATGATTTTTCTTTCTTTTTTTTTGTATAATCAGTTTCCGGGTAGTAAGAGCAAATCGGGGAAGCCGGAGCTGAGCAGGATGGACTCGGGGGAGCGGGGCGACGACGACTCCGAGGAGGGCTACAACCCGGACGCTCTGATCAAGCAGAACTTCGAGTTGCGTCACCGGCTGGAGGAGGAAATGGCGAATCACAAGAGGCGATTGGACACGTATCGGCAGGCGCAGCATCACCAGGCGACTCTCGTCTCTCGCCTGCAGGCCAAAGTAATCGTCCTATATATACACATGAGTCCCGCGCGCTTCTCTTCCTTCCGCCCGCTGTTCCCGTAAACTTTTGCACTTAACCGGCGAGAAATCTTGCGCAAACGAGCGGAGATGCGAATTTCGGAACGATGTGTAATATCCAATTTGCCGAGCGGATTTTTATCTTATCAATGCTATAATGTATTTAGTTGAATTTTATATTAGTTTGAAAACAAGTACTCGATTTAACTGGACCGTACAGGGTTTCGATATGAGAAATTTGTTGAAATTTAAAATAAAGATTTTTCGACTTAGCGTGTGGCAATTGATGTGGAAATGAAATTAGGATTGCGCAATTAAATTACGAGAAAAAAGCGCAGCTTAAATTGGATAACTAAAAGTCATTATTATGCACTCGACTAAGCTCTTGATGCGAGACTCGAATTTTTCCCTATCTCGCAGATAGATGCATTATCGAGGCATTAAAAATTTTTTGCCGTAAACAGCGCGCGATACGAGGCGCGGTCATTGAAAAAAAAAAGCGCTAGATAATGCTTTCTTTGTCAAATCGAGCCGTGCGCGTTTATTCCTTCGCGTCCGACGTTCTTTTTCAACCAATCCAACAAAGGAACGTTCTTGAAGCAAACTCTCCGCGCAACAATCGATCATAAGCCCGCGCGCGCCACTCTCGATTGAAAAGAAAGAGGAAAAACACTCCGGGAGAAAGCGACGGGGTAAAAAAAAAGCGGAGAGTACAACGTCTTTGATTTGACGAGGTTCGCGGAATCCCGGCGCGGTCGTACGTGCCCCGGCGCACGCGAGATCCGCGCGTAGCGAAATAGACTACTGCCGGCGGGAGGAGTGGAACGCGACGGGGTTGTTGCTTATGTCGTTGCGCCCGGCCGCCCCCCGTTATTTCAGGTACTCCAATACAAGCAGCGATGCTCGGAGCTGGAGAGCCAAATGGCGGAATCTCTACCGGCGGACGAGGATCGACTTTTGACCGCCTCACTCCCGGGTCAATTGATACTGCAGCAGGCGGCAACGATGCGTGAAATGCGCGACGAGCAAATAAGCGACTTGGAGACCGCGCTTAAGAGGCTCGCCGAGGAGAGGGCCAGGTATAGTATCTATAATGCTCGATGAGGGATTTGCCGAATTAGCCGACCGCTGCTCTCGGGGCAGTGTAACTTATCCTGTAATCCGGGTTGTTTCTTGTATTACTTAACTTTCGCGGCGATACGGCGGCGATGTTATCGGTTGTTTCACGGAGAAAAGCAGTTGCTTGCTCCAATTAGATGAATCGTCGAGATATTCGATTGATGTATTTCTTGTTCAAAAGTCACATGGTTTTTTGAATCTCTGACTGATAATACCATGCAATGATAGATTATTTTAGTAATTGTTATGCTAAAAATTAGTTTGTTTTGCCTAAGAAAACATTTTAATTTGACTTCTTAAAATTCGATTAATCAAATATCATATAATCAAATAGGTATCAGATGATCGAATAAAGAATGATTAATAATTAGGTATGCATACGATTTTATATTAATATAACTGATAATTCAAATATTATAAATTGATAGATGTCTAAAAAGCGCGTAACTCTGATAAATTAAGTACGGCAGTGTAGGTATTCCAATATAAAATACATTTTTTCCAATCTTATCGTGTTATTTATTTCGTTCAAGAAATATCAATTAATTAATTTATTATTAATTTATTATTTATTTTAATTTCTACAATCTGTATGCATTGGTAATTAAATACGTCTGATCTGATTCATATTGTTGTTGACATTTTCAGTTATTTCTTTTTTTTAATTAAAATGTTTTTACTTTGAGAGAATACAGAAATAAACAATATTATTATAAACAATGAATTACGTGATATGAAAATGAAAACAATGATTAAAATTTGGTCAGTATGATGAAAATTAATACGCAGTAATAAAAGGATAGCTAGGACATTCTTTTTATTATTTTTTTATTGCAAATTAATTACTCTTCATACTTAGATCGTGATCGTGACCTCAAGAGATCAATTTGATAAAACTTTCATCATCACATGTAAAAACTACTTCTAAAAGACGCAATCTTCGGAATTGTTATACTTTTCCATTTTTTTTACAATGCACGGACTTTAATTGCTGTCCGTTTAATAGTTGTTTAATCTGTTCATCGTGCTATCGCGTTACTAAATCTTATAATTCAGAAGTTACCGAATTAAAGGCCGTACAGTGTATATGCCACTCTCTCCGTGAATTCGCAAGCCTCTCACGGTGTACCAAATACAAATAAAAAAAAAGCTCCAATCGCTTGTCCTCCCGTTTGCCTCTAGATCCCAAAAGTTTCTCGAGCTGAACGTGACGCTGAAGGAGCAGCTGGAGGAGTCCCACCAGACGAACGAGGCGCTGACGAACGACCTGCAGAAGCTGAGCAGCGAGTGGGACTCGCTGCGCGAGGAGATGTCCGCCAAGGAGGACGAGTGGAAGGAGGAGGAGATGGCGTTCAACGAGTACTACACGTCCGAGCACAACCGGCTGCTGAACCTCTGGCGCGACGTCGTCTCCGTCAAGCGGCTCTTCTCCGACATGAAGTTCTCGACGGAGCGCGACCTGAGCAAGATGCGCCAGCAGCTGAACGGCGCGGCCAGCGACACCCTCGCCGCCTGCAGCAGCACGAGCTTCCTGCTGAAGCTCCAGGCGGCCGCCTCCTCCATCCTGCCCGGCCAGTTCGAGCGCGGCCAGGGGTCAGCCGGTGAGGAGGCCACGGCCGCGCGCAAGGCGGAGTTGCAGGCGGCCAAGGACAGGCTCGAGGCCGCGCAGGCGGAGATTCGCAGCAAGGATGAGAGGATCCAGCAGCTGGTTCGCGAGGTGCGCTGTTGTTTTCTTAAAGATTCTTTTTTATGCAACGATTTTGTCCAGAAAAAACGTTATTAAAATGGGTATGAGGAAGAGGAACAGAGGCTGTTTTAGAAAATGTTTGCACTTTTAGTACGCGTTGTTAGAATTTCTAAATATGGAAACGCTAAAAATAATATATATTTTCATGTACAATATCTTATTTTTTGTACAAAATTTAAATATACCTTTATGATAAAGTTTTTCAAGGAATAACTAAAAATTCGCGCAGTCGAATTATATTATTAATTTGAAAATTTGGCTAATTTCGATATTATGTATGAATATTCAGAACACGTTTTTTACGTAAACGCAACTATTCTTTGTTATCAATCTTACCATTTTCCCGTGTTTTCTAAAAATAAAGAACCAATAAACTAGTGCGATGTCCGCATGAAACTTAAATTAAAACATACTTCAACAACTAATTTGAATTATTATCTATTTTTGCTCAGATATTCCGAAAAAAGTTTCATTCGTACTTTTCTTGACTTGAAAATCAAACTTGAACGCAGGTGCAAGCGATGGAGGAGAAGTGCGGCGAGGTCGAGGCCGGTCTGAGTCAGAAGTCGCGGCTGCAGGAGGACATCGAGATCCTGCAGTCGGCGCTGCGCGACATCGCCCACGCGGTCATCCAGGACGCGGAGGCCCGCGAGATGGACGGCACGGGCAGCACGCCGCACGTCCACCTGTCGCCCGGTGTGCCCTTGCCGCCGGGTAGTCTAAAGCGGACGGCGCGCGGCAGCGCCATACCGGCCTTCGCCGAGAGCACCATCAGCGCCGTACAGGCTGCCCTCAATAAGTATCAGCTCACCATTCACGAACTGCAGGTGAGTCACGCTTTCCTCTGCACTTGCGGGATTTTGTCGGCATTTTTCTGCATTTCGAAGGTTCTGTGCTTTATTAAGAATTGTAGGTCGATAAGATTCGTGAAGAATTTTATTAAGAATTTATTTTAATGATATTTATTGTGTAGATGATATGATGTTTATTATGCCAATGATACTTGTTTATAAATTATAAGTGATCCTTATAATTTATATATAGAAAACACATGTATATATCGCTAATTCGCATTAGGAAAAGTTATGCGTTTTAATTAAAATAGTTTTTATTGTAATTTTTTTCGAACAAGTGATTGGAGGAAGATGGAATTTAAACGAAATTTCGTGCAATATACTAAAAATCAAGATATTTAATATTTGCAATGTAGGAAAACTTGCGATGTACTTTCAATTAGTTCAGACATTATACGATGTATGATGTGATTTCTTCATTCCATATATAGATGTTTTATACTCTTTCACATTTGCACGAAGGTCCGTGCTTTCCGCTCTTTATTTCTCTGACAGTTCTTTCTCCGTGACCGCCAACAGTGATATATACATTATTCGTGAATATTGAAGTCAATGTATCTGTTTTGTTCCTGTCACCGTAACTTCCGCGTTCTTCTTTTCCCACTTTTTATCCAAGTCTTTTATGGGTTTGATGAACAGTGTAGCACTCAGTATTATTTCAATCAACGATTTTTCAAAATACTACACTGATCTCTATCTTATCCTCCATGCTTTTCTTGTTAATCTTGCCTATTCGATATCTCTTAATGTGAACCCTCTATCGATTATGATAAATTTTCATATTTTAAGATCTTCAATTTTTAAGAATTTATTCACACACGTCATTCATCGCTTAAATTCATTTCAAGATAAAGTGTATCAATAAATTCACAAAAGTCAATTTGCATACTGTGTTTCTAAAATCATGATTTAATTCCTTCAAGAGCTTAAACACATTTCCATAATTTCGTAACAATAAAAAATTTGATCGGTTCAACAGGTGAAGTTGCAGACCGGTAAAGAGCAGCTAACTCTATCCCGCAAGCAATCGGAGAACCTCGAAGAACACGTGCTCGCCCTCGAAGAAAAGAGCAAAGAGATGATCGCGCAAATAGACTCGCTGCGCTCGCAGAGCCTGCAGCTCGCCCAGGAGCGCGAGCTCCTCCAGAAAGCGCTGGACAGCGTGCGCGGCGAGAAGATGACCCTGGACAAGAGCCGCATCGAGAACGCGAGCGCCATCGAGTCCCTGAGCGCCGACTGCGAGCGGGTGGAGAAGCTGAACGGCAAGCTGGAGAAGATCTGCCGCAGCCTGGAGGACGAGAAGTCCTACCTGGAGTCCGAGGTCGAGCGGCTGAACAAGGAGTGCGAGCTGCGGGAGGCGAGCCTGCGCGCCGAGGAGGACCGCTCGAGCAAGCTGCGCGAGGAGCTGCTGGGCGTGCGGGAGGAGCTGAACAAGGCGGCGCTGGCGCGCGACGTCCTGGAGCAGCAGCGCCTCGAGTCCGAGGCGCACCTGGCGCAGGTGGAGAAGGCGCGGGCGGAGGTCGAGCTGGAGCTGGAGCGCGCGACCCTGGACCGGCAGGACCTGCAGGAGCTCGCCCGGAAGCTGCAGGACGTGTGCGCCAGCCACGAGCAGGACCTGGCCCGGCTGCAGGAGGAGCTGAGGCACGTGAGCGAGGAGAGGGCCCAGCTGGCCTCGCAGTGCGCCGACCAGCAGAACGACCTGGGCTCGCTGAAGAAGGAGCTGCTGCAGGCCGAGCAGACCAGGTTGGACCTGGAGGCGGAGAAGCAAAACGCGCACGAGAGGCTGAAGTTCCTGGAGATGGAGAAGGAGAAGGTGGAGAAGGATCTGGCGCAGGTGACCAGGGAGCGAGGGGATCTCAGCAATCAGCTCTCCTGTCAGTTCAAGAAGAATCAGGGCCTCGGCGAGGAGGTCATGAGGTGGAAGCAACGACACGAACAGCTTAGCGAGACCATCAAGAGGATTAACAGGAACCTGGAGGAGTTTGTCAAGGACAATGAGGAGAAGCAGGTTTGTTGCTCTCTCAATAATTTGCTTTTCGTTTAATTTAACAAGTATCATTATTTTCAAATGAAATTCAAATGACGTCTCCAATATTAATTTTATCGCGGTTTAGATTCTAGGAATAGTTCCACTTTTTAACCACTTTGAAAGAAAATAACGACATTGTATAGCTTCTAGCTCAAAAACTGTAGAGATAAAGCCTAAAATTTTAGGTTCATTATCAAATTGATCTACAAAAACATCTTCCACCTTTTTAACAAAATCCATGATCCAAATTTCTGGGATTCTTCTAGTAAATTTAGCGAAATTTCAGTTTTTCTTTTAGAAAAAGTAGGTTTTCTATTGAAGCGTCTACTTTTCGTTACATTAGCTAAAATATTTAATTATACTTTTTATGTTTTAATTAATACATTTAATCTGTGCACAAATGAAAACATGCATAACTTTTAGGTTCTTTTGGAAAGCAGCGAAAAGGAAATCCAAAGGCTGCAAGAGTTGCTTGCTTCAGCTCGCAGTGAGAAAGAAGCGCTCGAAGCCGATATATACGATGCCCATAGTAATCTCGAAGCGACGGGAGCGAAGAAGGTACAACTAGAAAAGGCCAATCAGGAATTATTGATAAAACAAGAGGGATTAAAGGGTCAAATAAAGCGATTGACCAAGGAACTAGAAAACTCGCAGAATCACGCACGCGACGTCAAACTGAAGCTGACGCAACTGAGCGAGAAACAGGAGGCCGAATTTCAAACTGTGCTGATGAATTTGAAGAGACAAAACGAGGAAGCTATCAGGAAACTCAACGATGAAAAGGCACGATGTTCAATATGATTGACGTTTATGCAACGAGTTTATTTTTTCGCTTGAGAAAATTCATTTTTTAGTTTTTATTTTTTAATACTTGAGAGTTGTATAAACAAATTTTACATTGCAGGAACAAACGAAAAACAATCTGGAAAAGAAGTTGCAGCAAAATTTGTCCCAATTAGAGAACGAAAAGGAGAATGAAATCGGTCAGTTGAATCAACGCGTAGAAGAGTTAGTACACCACATGGAAAATTTATGCCAGCAGCACGAGGAAACTCTCTTGAGAGCCGAAAACGACAAGCAACAAGCATTATTAATCGGTAAAGTTTCGCTAAAGCTATATACATAATTTTTTTTACAAAATTAATTAAAATTACTTGTTAATTAGCTCACCAAGACCAGCAAGTTCTTGTCGACAAATTGGAGAGTGTCAAAAGGGAATTAGAGGGTGAGAAAGAGAGCGTGGAACGACTTCGTAGAGAAGCCGCGACTCACGCCGAGCAAGACCGCATCGTCATGAACAAAATGCGCGATGAATTGAACAGAATAAAGAATAAGCTGGACGAAACGAAGCTCAAGGGAGACGAGGAAAAGCTGAAGCTTGAATTGAAAATTGAAGAGATAAAGAACGAGAAGGAGAATGCGCTTAAAGAGAACGAAGAACTGAAAGTGCAGCTTCATATGAGAGAAGATAGTATAGAAGAACTTCACAATCAACTTCAGGAAATTCACCGTAAATTAAAAGAGGGTAAGTTGCGAAAGTGTTAAAAATTTACGTACAGTAAATGTAGATAGATCGATATAAAATAATATTGTTTTAGCGGAAGTACAAATCGAAACCTCGAGGAAAGAACTTATCGATGTTCGTCGCCAGTTGGCCGATTGCACTTGCGAAAAGGACAAATACCATAATAGTAATAAAGAGTTGAGAGAACGTATTAAGCGGTCTGAAAGTGAAAAAAGAGAACAAGCTCGTATTCTTGAAGAAACAAAACAAAAGTTTGCTGGTAATTTATTTATTTACTAAAAAAATTGAAAATGGTAGTTTATTGATATTCTACTTCCGGCATAATTACTTTTAATCATTTAATATTTAACGAAACGATTAAAAATCGTCAAATCTTCCTGGTATAACAATTTAACTCCAGATTTTCACTATAAACTGAATTACTAATTTAATTACATTATAATTGTAGTTTGTTAAATATAGCTTTTAAAAGTACTGCGTTGCATGGAAAATGGAGTAAAATAGTTATGACATTGTAAGTGAAAAACGTAATAAATTTGACCTTGTGTGTGCATAATTAGGATTGGAAGACGCGAAAACTTCTTTGGAGGAGGATAGAAATCGCTTGCAGAACAACTTGCGCGAGACCGAACGCGAACTCTTACAAACGCAGCAGCAACTACGGCTGGCGCAGGAAGACATAGAAAAATCACACCAGAATAATGCTCAAGCGCAAAATAATGAAAAGGAACTGACGGCGAAACTTATGAATGAGATGGAGGAACGCGAGCGTCTGCAACTTCAACTGCACCAAATGAAAAAACAAGTAAGCGCGAAGAAAAAAAGGAACTAGTATTAAAAGATCATTTTCACTTAAAAATAACTTTTTTTGTTATATTATTATTTCTTAAAATTGTTGGTATTTTCTCAATAGTGAGATGATGGAAAATATTAACTTCAAAAATTTTAACTTTGCTTGGTGAAATTTGATGTTATTTTATTTTAAAAGGATACTGCAATAGGATAGAGAAACGGCAGCATTATTTGCCCAGTAGTGAAATTATAGTTCCTTCTACCTAACGATAATGTAGAAAAAAGTGTACATTTTGAGACTGACGATAGAAGTGCATGATTACGTCCATTTTTTACGTCAATTTACTGATTAATATTCAGACAAATATAAAACTGTATACACTGTTTTGACCTCAAGCGAACTTAATTTTTTACTTCAGATTCTAAAAAAACGGGGAAATTTTCGCTGAGACACGTAGCCATATCGGTGATCAAAGTAACTCATCTAATTCAAAATATCTGCTAAAAATTAACAAAATTAACATGCGAACGTAGTTTCAAATTACCGATTTTTCTACACCCTACATAAAATACAACCCCTCAAAAGTAATTCCATGCGCTTCGTCCAACTAGATCGCGGAATTCGACAACAACCTGGAGCTGACCCGTCAGGAGATGAGCAAGGCGCGCTCGCGCTCCGACGAGGAGGAGGCCCGAATGCGCGGCCGCGAGCAGGAGCTGCTCGAGCGGCTGGAGGAGGCGCGGTGCCGCGAGCGCGCCCTCGAGGACCACAAGCACAATCTGGAGGTGTGCATGACGGACGCGAAGCAGCAGCTGAACGAGCTGACCACGCGGCTGGGCGGCTCGGAGGGCCGGGTGCGCGCCCTCGACGGCCAGCTCGCCCAGATGGAGGCCCAGAAGAAGGAGCTCGAGCAGAAGCTCAGCAGCGTCGTGCTCACGCTCAGGCGCATCGCCGGCATACAGCTGGACGGCTCCCTCAACATGCCGTTCAAGCTGTCCAGCCCCACCAGGCGCTACAGTCCCGTTAGAAGTTAGTGGACTTCGCTTTTCGATTCTTGTCCTTTTGTTCATTATCAATTATCGGTTAGCATGGAATAGAATGATGTACGCTGAAATGATGGTAGATTTAATTTATAAGTTTATAATATTACTTAGATAGAAGACTTGAACTTCGTTGATAGTGTGTAGTTATTGGTGGAAAGTGTCTCGAAGGATCATGTTCAATTAATTTAATTGATGACGTTAGTTGATGAAGATCATCATCGAATGATCAAGTTTGTTGAATTAATTTATTTATTGCTGAAGTGAGTACCTTCTTCTGGACTTTTCTAATAATTAATTTTAATAATTCATTCAGCCAAATTGAATTAATTCCCAGAAAAGGTATTCAAGCCAATACCGAAGGTAGGCAATAAATAAATTAATACAACATGATCATTCGAAACCCCTTCCACCTCTTTATCATAACAATGTTGAACTTACTTTTTAAAGGTGTACGTGAGTCAACGACACTAATTCACCTTTACTGCAGGGCGGATACTTTCAAAATATTAAGAAAAATATCTAATAATATCTAAAAAAAAAAGGATACGAAATGTAATAATTTGTACGTTAAAAAGAAAAATAGTTGTTATGAAAATCCATATTTCTGTTTTAGTGCACGAACATTCCGACGGAAACCGAGGCGAACCTATCCTGGACGTGGATCCGGAAGCCGTGAGGAGAGGCGTAAAATCTCTGATGCAACAGGTCGCTCAAATCGAGCGCGAAAGAGTAAGTCCGACGCTAATCGCATGGACGTGACGAGCAGTAATTGATGAGATCTTTATCCCTTAGGACGACTACAAGACGGAATTGAACAGCACGAAGAAACAGCTGCTCGAGGCTCAAGAGGGTCAGACTAAACTTGACACTAAACTCACCGCTGTGGTGAACAGTATGCGCAATTTGCAGGAGGAGAAGAATGCGCTCGAGTCCAAGCTCGTACAGAAGCAATCTTATTTGCAAGGACAGGTGCGTGCGATTATTTTTTGTTTTTTCTTTAACACATGTTTAAGTAAAATTTTCAATTAAAAAAATTTGATGATTGAAGTAAAAAGTTTGCGTTGATTAAGAAAAATGCTTTCAGGTTCACGTTGATATGTTTATCCACTTATGCACCTATGCACTTTTGCACCTGCGCACTTATACACTGATGCATCCTTGGTATAAAATTAATTTTTGGGGGATCACGATGTGAAAAATTACGTAAGGCGTTTAATTCATCGAGGTCTTAATAATACCGTTAATTTACGACGGAATTTATCACAAAATTTAAAAAATTTTTTTATTCGTAGAGTGAAAAGCTGGAAGAAAAGACCAACGAAGTCGAGCGTCTCAAGGAAAAAGTGTACCACCTCGAAATGGCTGTTAGCAGTGGTTGTGATGAAAAGATGCAATACGAAGTAAGTGTTACATTAAAACGAAAAATTGCTTTTAATTTAAAACCCGATCCTGCACTCACCTTGACGTTTGCACGTGCAGGATAAAGTGGAGAAACTGAAACAAGCTCTCAACAAGCTCGAAAGCGAAAAGCGGATGTTAAAGGACGAGCTGAGTAAGAACGAAAATCGCGCGACGCAAATGGAGGTTCACCGACTGAAGCTCGAAGGCGACCTGCAAAGATTGCAGATGATCATACAAGAGAAGGACGCCACCGTGCAGGTAAGTAATCTACCGAATTCCGCGCACCTCGCGAAACAAAAATAAGCGATTGGACAATTTGTTAAACGAGCAACGAATTTCGCGCGTCGCAGAAGCTGCAAGAGCGATGCGACGGCCAGGCGCGGACGATAACCAGTTTGGAGGAGCGGTGCGTCTCGCTCAAGAGCACGATCGAGCAGATGAACGACGCCCTCGAGAAGGGGGCCAGCAACGAGAGCGACATGAAGGCCGAGCTTAATCAGCTGCACAGGACCCTCATCGAAGTCAACGCGCACTCGCAGAGCGACACGGAAAAAATAAAACAGGTTTGCTACGAGCGCGCAAAAATGACCGATCGCCTCGCGCGCGGTGTACGTTTCAATGGTAATGAGCCCCGGATCCTTTCTCCATTTCCAAGCGCTGAATTATTGGTAGAGGATCGGGACTTGTACGACCTTTTTTGAACCCTGGTTAGTGTATAGGTTCTGTACACGAGAAAACTACTCTATTCAAAGATGTAACAGACATTTTGAATGTTTTCACGGGCTGGTATTGTTGGAAAAATTACAAATGCTCTCTAAATTCTATCGAGTGAATGTTCACTATTTTGCAGTGAATATTCACTATTTCCATTGGTGAGGAGCAGGTCTCTGTTTAAAAGTTAATGATCACTGAATGGATCAGTTTATCATCCACTGATACATTCAATAAATGTTCACTGGAAACTAAGTGCATATTCACTAAAAAAGAACGTGAATTATGAATGAAAAGTGGGTACATATTTGCTGGGAAATAAGTGAATGTTCATTGGAGAATTTATTGTAATATTCTCTATGTTTTTTTTTCAAAATTTAATTAATATTTGTTTTTAATAAATAATTAATATTTTAATAATACCTTATTATTCGCAGAAATTTAATTAATTAAATTGGAGCTTAAATAGAGCGGACGCTTCAAGCATACTGGATTATGCATACCACTTACATTATGAACTATTTTCTTACAAATTATTTTATCTATTAAATTTCCGCGAATAACAAAAAGTTATTCTACGTAAGATATGTTAAAAGTGCTTTGAGCATAGTATACGCTCAAAAAGTCCTCATTTGCGCACTGCACTTTTTTATCGAACTCATTCGTTAGTAAATCCCTCGAAACGTACTATCGAAAAGATAAATCCCGCCGCGACGATAAAAAAACTGATTCTCAAACTAATTTCCCTGCGGGGGTGCGTAGCTGCAAAAGCAACTGATGAGCACGGAGAGCGAGCGTCGGGTGATATCGGAGCGGCTGGAGAACGTGCAGCAGTCGCTGTGCGAGCACCGGCACGCGAACGAGATGCTGAACAACCAGGTGGCCCGGCTGCAGAAGGAGGTGGCGAACGCGGAGGTGCTGCGCTCGGAGCTCGAGGCGCAGCTCAGACTCGCCAGCTGGCCGCGCGACAACGCCAGCACCAGCAGCTCCAGCAACAAGGAGGAGGAGCTGCTGCGCCAGCTCCAGGCGGTTCAGCGCGAGCGCACCGAGTACAAGGTCAAGCTCGACACTCTCGCTGATAAGGTGAGCGACTTGTTTTTTCTTTTTATAGAATCTAGCGAAAATTTCGAGCGCAGATACGCGAGCGCGGATTCGCGAGAATCGGAGTTATTTGCGGACGATGATGACTGCGTGGTAATTTTTGTTTGTTTTTTGTGCGACGGTTTATCGGTATCTGCGGGACACTTTATCGGCGCAGGTTGAGAGTGGCGTTTCGTAAAAATATCGGAGTGGCTAATTGAAGTTATGAAATTGAAATGTTTGCGATGAGGATTACTTGTAAAACGACACTTGAATTTTAATCTGCTTTTATAAAATTCGATGGGATCTGACAAACGAATCGAGATTGGTATTGATTGAATCTCATTGGAGAAATTTTGTTTTGTACATCATATCATGTTCGATAACACTATAAAAAAACTTAAATTTTTAAATGTTAATTTCATTTGTTGGGAAAAGGACTCCGCACCATTAACATAGAAAATTTTACTTCCGTGAAATTACTTGAAAATTGATTTACGTGTAGTTAAATAATATAATTAAATAATTAAATTTTGAAGCAATTTCACGTTTTCAATGTTAATAGTGCGAGGTACTCCGGCCGAAATGTCCACAGAATTTGTTTTTTGACTGTAACTTATACACAAGTCGGAAAGAACGGAGTTATATTTTTGACAAAGGAAGCTATACACGTTAATACAATAAATAAATTCCGAACTAAAGTCATCTGGCAACCTCTGCGACTAGTAGCCGCTTTCCGGTAACCCCCCGAGCTTGACCAACGGAGCGTGCAAAGTCTCAGCTACATAACACGTCGCGCTCTGCTCCCCCAGGTGAAGACGCTGGAGAACGACAGGCGCAGCCTGGAGCGTCAGCTGGCGACGGCGCGCTCCAGCTGCGTGCGCAGCAAGAGCTACGAGCGCCAGGAGAAGGCGCACACCGAGCTCGGCGGCTACGGGCTCGAGCAGCTCGAGCAGGAGAACCGCGAGCTGCGGCTGAGGCTGCGCCGCCTCGAGAGCCAGCTGGCGGAGCGCGAGGCCGAGATCCTCAGGCTCAAGTCCCAGGCGTCCCACAGCCACGCCCACTCCATCGACCTCGCCAGGGAGCGCAACAGCGAGCTCGAGCGCTGCCGGGCGGCGCAGCTCCAGGCCGAGAAGCTGCTGGAGGCGCGCGAGCAGAGCCACCGCCAGCAGGTGATACGCCTCGAGAGTCAGGTGAGTCCGATGGAATTGTAAAGGTTTTGCTGAAAATGGGGAAGTATACTTTTGTACTTGAAAAAATGAAAGGGGATAAATGTTTTGGACTAATGATAATCGATTTTCAAGGAGGAAGATGCGTAATGGTGATTATTTTGAACAGTGTGATAAAGAGTAGCATATTACGGTTAATCTTTTTAATGCAGTACGTACTTGTTTTTTACACGATACGTCGAGAATTATTTTTTAATTCCAAATTTATCGATAATCAAAGATGAAAATCGGCAATGCATTACAAATGTCGATCTACATCTTTGATTGCCGATAACTTTGGAACTGTTATATTCAAATTTGCTAAATTAAATGAAATTTTGATTTTCATCTTTGATTATTAACTTTAGCACAAATTATATACCTATGTCTCCTAAAGTAACAAGGCCCAAAATATAATTCTGACATTTTTATTACAAGTATAAATGCATCACCTCCAGTTCCAATACAATCGGTGTTTCGATTCTGGATCTACGATATTTTTGTAGTTAGTTTAGCGTAAGATGAAGACTTTATTGCAATAGCATTTTTTCAACAAATATGAATTCAGATAACGCATCTTATTATGAGATTTTAGACTATAGGATTTATGAAACAAAACCACAGATTTATATAATAAGGGGATACCCGGGCCAAGTGGAACACCGGAGCAAAATGACTGATTTATATAGGTGTTCCAGTTTTTGCAATCTCCCATAATTATAAAACATTGCGTAGTTCTTATTAATACCGAAATTTAATTCTTTGGCTAAATTTGCATTTGTTTTTCTTTAATTTTTGGTGAAGTACAGCTTTAATTTTCTAAACCGATTTGTGCTAGATCGGTTAAAATAAGATAAGATAGACTTATCTTATAGAAAGTCTCATTGAATTTGTTTACATGTAATATAATAGCAGTATTTTTTAACGATGTGATTGTTTACAGATTCATTCACTGAGAGACCAGCTTAATCAGGAGATCAAGCGCCGCCAACTTTACGTACTCAGGTATAAATATTGTGTTCGCAAGGTGAAAGACCCGGATGTTTGATGAAATTAGAAACCTTACACTTCGAGCTAAAAATATTATCACAATCACCATTATTGAATTTGGCTCTTTTTTTTAAATTTAAAATAAGTTACACTCATAGCTTAAAAAACTTTCAATTTAACTTCACGATGTTTTCGTAAAAACGAATATTTTTACAAACCAAAACACCGTCGCTGAATTATGTACACGTCGCGCGCTACCGATTAGCATCGAATTTCTCATTCATAAATTTCCAATGAATGAAACGCCCACGACGACCTTGACAATCCAGAACACCGGGCCCTTCCACCTCTCGCGCGACCTTGTCCCGTCCAAAAATAAAGAAAAAAAAAATCTAATTCGAGCGCACGGGCACGGTGATTTCTGTCCGCAGGAGTTCGCGAACCGGTCGCGAGATGCAGCAGCTGCGGCAGGCGCTGGGCGACTCGCTGCGCACGGTGTCGCAGGAGCCGACGCTGGACGCGGTGCTGCTGGAGCACGAGGCCCGCAAGCTGGACAGCACGGTGAGCAGCACGGCCAGCCTGCCGCCCTCGCTGGCCCTGCCGATGCCGGCGGCGCACGAGCGCCGCTCGCCCATGTCCTCCTCCATCAAGTGAAGCCCCGGAGCACCGCACCACGTCACGTCACGTCCGTCACTGCCACTGTTCGACTGAGTCCCAGCCAATGCCAATGCCAACCACTGCTGTATTTTGTCCCGTACTCATCGAAATCTACGAGCGCTGTCTTTTTTTTTTTGAAAGAGAAAAGGGGGAACACCGTTTTCTAGTCATACTGCTATACCAAAGATGCACCGGGAGCGCCCGAATAGGAAGACGAGTTAGACGTTTATTGGACGCACCGCTTGGTCGATTAACGACGTGTTGAGTTTATTATTTTTTACGCAATTCACGCGATTGTTTCGTTTCGTCATCGCGCGTTCTCGAGTTAATTGCTAGATGCGGTTTTCGTACTGTGCATTTAACTTCGATCGCAACTAATGTCATCTCAGGGACGATTCTCTCTTTTTCTTTTCCTTTTTTTTAAGATAGTGTGTAAGAAAACGAGATTTACGAAAATCGTTGATTAATGATAGAATTTTACTATTGATTTTACATCTATATAAAAATAAAAGATGAAAAAAAAAATGAAAATGTTAACGCACAATTATAATAAAAAACAAAAGGGTATATAAACGTATATTTGTCTCTAGTTGATTGTTTTGTCTTGACGATTGCGTTGAGAGCTACGTTTACGGATCGAGACGGGCACCGTAAGGTAGATGAACGCTGCAATAGCGGAGAAAACAAATGCTTTTCTTTGGTCTCGCCCCGAGACCAAAGTGAATAATTGCGAGCATTTACTGGGGAGAGGTGTAGAGTCCAGGATAGTTAGAACACGAGAAAGACGTACGATGCATGCTAGAATCGCCGTGGCTCGCTCTTAGAGCTTGCGCAAAGTGAGAAAAGGAGATGTGCGCCGAGGTTGCACGCGCTGACTCGAAAACTTCGCGGAAAGCATTGAGAGAAAGAAACGGGAACAATAAAAAACAACCAAAAGCGAATCGCTTGACGAATCTCGCTAAATTTATCGGCTCGATCACTGGAATCCGACTGCGAAGGAAAAATAAATAAATGTAAGACGCGCGTGCAACGGAGGCCACACGCTCGGTCGGTGGTATCGATGAAATATCCAAAAAAAAACTACATGACGGAAGAACTCTCTTTCCGGCTACAGCGCGTGGGCGTGCTCACGCCTTCGGAGAGAATGGGATTGTGTCAATTCTCTTTTAAGCGAGAATATCTAGACATCCAGTCCAGCCGATTGGGGGGGAAGCGTATTAATCCAAGATGTAAACAGTCGGCGGCGTCCGTCTTACGGATGCCGCGATAAACGTCAACCAATAACGATGATCTCACTGTGTTTCTTTGCCGCGCGCCGGCGGTGCGCGAACCCGTTAATTATCGTCTAATCCCTGTAACGCCTGTGTTATTAAGTATATTCAAACGAGATTGTCTCTAATAAATATGTGTACGTCTCGTGTATTTAAATGTGTGTCGACGGGACTACCGTTTCTTCGTTAAAAAAAAAAACCTTACGTAACCGCGCGATTTCGTTCAAGTTCAAGAGGGTAATGCTCAGCCGAGCAATCGGTACCGCGCGGACGAGCGCGGCGCGTGTCTCGTGTGTCAAGCTCGATTGACGACGAGCGCGCGCGCATCCTATCCATCTCCGGCGACGGAGCGTTTTGTTGTGCAAATCGAGCGGCCCGTGTCACTGATTTCATCCTTAAAAATAATACGCGACTTCTTTTTTAAAAGACAGAAAAAAATATGTATATCCAGCGAATTACCCTCGACGAAGACGCTGACTCGCACGACCATTATAGAAACCTCGCCACCTTCGTGATGTTTACGTTTGTCTCATGTGTACACACGTGTTTGATATGTGTTCTTTTACTTTTTTTTTTAATAAAAAGAATGTTTTTTTATGTTCGTTATATAAAAAGAAAAATGAGAGAGGAAAATAAAAGTATTATAGTAATGGAGAACGTGGTCGTTGCTTATTACCCCTCGTCCTCACCAGCTTTCTCCGGGCGGCGCGCAAGCTCGATTGCGAATGCGCCTCCGGTTCCTCGCGGGCGTGTAAAAAAACCAGGGGGATTTTCGAGGGACGCACACTCGAGTATATCGAAGTCGCGGTATATTTGTGCGTGCGCGGCCTTGACCGGGATCGGCGAATGAAAATAAAGCGGCGACGCGACGCCGAGTAGGAGGAGGAGGAAGAGACCGAGGTAAGTAATGCAGAGGAACGAGGGAGCGCCTTTTCGCAGTCCCTTCGGCGATTTTTCGCGGCCGTCCGCGCCCAAATCCGGCGCGCTCAATAACGACCGCTTTCCATCGATCGACCATGACCCTGGGCCTTACTCTGTAAACCTACTCGAAAATTGTCAAAAAACTATTTTTTTTTTGTGTAGATTTTCTTCAAAATGACCTGTGACGATTCCTGACCACGAATTTGTTTCTTAATTGCTTTAAACATTATATCTTCAATCGTAAGTCTGAAGATGAAATGTTTTACTATTTTGAAAATAAGACATTTTGATAGTTCAAAGTGGATTTTTCCTGGTTCTAAAGGATCTTAAAAGCTTTAATTAGGCAAATTTACTTGGTTTTTTTGTTACTTTTTGTAACGCATGCAAAAACAAAATCACGAATAGTCTCCATTCTTAAAGTGCGCGCTAAATAGAGTTAAAGTAGTGCAAGTAGTGCAAGTGTAAGACTCATCCACTCGAACAGACAGTTTTAATTTCTTTTCAAAAAGAGAGATTTTTCTCTTGAATAGAGTGATTTCTTTTTAATTTTCCATTCTTTTGCGTTATGAAAGGACGTTTCCAGTGAAAATCTACATGATTTTGTGTATATATAGGTATGTACCTATAGGTGTAAAAAAAGCGATATCTATTTAGACTTAGACAGGCTTAATTATTTTCGGAAAAAGATTAATTTGTCACTCGAATAAATTGCCTTAAAATTTTTCACTTTTTCGAAAGTGCGCTGTCAGTTGACATTTACATGATTTCGTGTACCCGTAGGTGCATTAAAAAAAAGCGCGATTCCGTCCGCCAAGCTTACAGAATGGGCTGCATCCGATATGCACGATGGCGCAACGCGCGCTATCTCCGCGCTCGCCCAAAAGGTGTTACACCGGCGCGACCTTGCCTCGTCAGCGAGAGAGCACCGCTCGAGAAAAAAAAGAAGTGGCAGGGGGGCCCGCGAGACGGCCGATGGCCATAAGGGACATCGTGAATTCGGGCCGAGCGTGTGTGGGCACCGCGTCGCTGCGTGAGTGAAATTCGTGAGTGCGGCTCGCGCGCGTGGGTGCGCTCCGCGAGCGCGGAGCCGCCGCGCCAGCGAGATGGCCGGGCGACGGGCGAAAGAGCCGGGGCTGGCGAACGGCCGAGAGGAGAAGGACGGGAATAGGCGCGCGGAGGGCCGCGGCGGCTCTCGCGCGCGCCTCGCGACTTTAGTCTCGCGCGGGTACACTGGCCGACGACGACCGCTCCGCACGGCGCTCCGACAGAGACGCGCGAGCGCGACACCCGAGAGGCCGCAGCACGGCACCAGCACCAGTACAGCCGGCACCCGCGGAGTGTCGGTGGTTCGATATACACAGTGCAACCGGGAGCCACGAGTGAGTGAGGAGAGCGAGCGCCGATCGGCCCCGCGCTGCGTGGGTTCGGGCGCGCCGCGGGGGACCGAAATAGCGGCGCCAACGCCGAGCGACGCGGGGCACCCGCGCGACCTTGTAACATATTCTCCGGTGCACGCGCGCGCACGCGGAAGATCCCTTGAGACACCTTGCGTGCCGCGGAGCGCGGTTTTTCGTTTCCGGAGGCGAGAGAGGCGCCGCGAGTAAATTTTTGCGCGCGCGAGCCCGGAGGTGCAGCGGGTGTTTCGTCGGGAGAGAGGAAACAGGGGGACGACGCTTTTTAGCGGGCTATTTTCTACACCCGAGAGGCGGGCGCGCGGCCTCGCGGCGCAGCCACCGTAAATGACGCATGTGTATTTTCCGCCACTTGCGAAATTCCAGCTTTTCTTTCCAAACGCACCGAAAATAGCCGGCGGATTATAAAGAGGAAAAAAAGAGGAGGAAGGCGGCCGGAGCGCGGGATCGAGTGGCCGCGGAGCGCGGGTAAACGAGGGGCTTCCGCTCGCCGGCGGGAGGCTGCGGATTTTAATTAGGCTGACGAACGCCCGCTGCTCGTTGCGCCTCTTATTTGTTTCTTCTTGCTTAAAAAAAAAAGAAGTCGAGCGCGCGGAGGGCCGATCGGTCGCGGGACGACGCACGAGCGCCGAGTGATCGAGTGCTTTTTTTTTCTCTCTCTCTTCTCGTTGCAGCGCACTGAAGCATGGCGAGCGGCACGGTTGGTCGAAAAAGCACGAGCCACTACTCGTCAACCTCGGCCAGCAACCTCGATAACAATTTAGGTAATGCAACTTTTGCACTGTTACGTGTACACTCATAAGCGCGGTCCTTTTAGAGATATAAGGATCGATGACTAATTGGATGGCGGCGAAGTTGCACTTTTTCATATGATTGTTTCGGCTGTTGGATTCTTCTTATTTGTATTTCATAATTCGACTTTCTGGCATCCATTTCCGTTGTTTATCTACTTGCCAAATTTAAGGATCGTCTATATCTATAAATTTTGTCGATGTTTACACTAAAAAAAGAGAAATATCATGTAGTCGTAATTTACGATACGGTAATAATAAAATATAACTATATCTCTGTGAAATGTAATATTTTTAGAAATATTATTTCGAATACGCTGTTTCCGTAAAACATATTTTAAATGCAAACAAGATATTATTTCACTGTTTTAGTGACTTAAACGATATAAATAATGAATTCGTTAGAAAAATGTATCAAGTATGGTATATATATAGCCTGACAGCTCCGAAAATTGTAAATTCGCCATAAAAATCGTGAGTCATTCATGCTTTGAAGAAGTAATTCAATTTTAGAAATGGACGTAAAGTTTGTGATTCATGCCAAAAAATAAAGATCTTTTGAATGCTGAACAATATGGTCCAGATATAACAACGGCATTTCTACTGCTATAATCTCTTTAAAAATAAAAAACGGATTAATTTAAAATTATACTAGATGCAATTCTTTTAATAAAAATTTAATAATGAACAATTGATAAAACATTAATCTTACTATTAAGATATTTATTTTAAGATAAATTAATTTTCTTGTCTCTTTACACTTTCATTTCTATGCGCAGAAAATGCAAAAATAATGCAAATATATTTAACGGCAATTCTTATATTAAAAATCTAATAAAAAGAAAAATAAATAATTAAATTAAATAAACACCATTTGATATCATATATCGATATTTTAATATCTGTGAATTAATTAGTAGTATTTATTTAAAGAAAAAAATATTCTCTTGCCTCTAAAGATGTTATTTACGTTTCCATACTCGAAAACTGCAAGCATCACGTTTTCCTTATAGATGCACTTCTAGACGACTTGCAAACGAGCATCTCGGGCAACAATGCGACCAGCACGCCGAGGCTGTCGCGACCGCAGCACAGCTCGTCGAGGATCATCGAGACGACCACCAGGTACAACATACAACATAAAAAAACCAAACAAACTAAACCCACAAAAAAAATAAATAAAAAAATAAATAAACAAGACAAAAAAAAACTCATACCATCAACGTTCTCTCCCGCAGCAGCCGGCAGTCCCCCCTGAGATCGACGTCGCCGTACGGCTCGATATCGCCGTCGCATGGCGGCCGAACGACGACCGTCGAGGTATCGTCGCCGGGGCAGGGTCGCACGACGACCCTCGAGAAGTACGTGAGCACGGGTCCAGCCGGCACGCCCTCCGGCATCCCCGGGCTCGAGATGCTCGACGCCGAGCTGCAGGACGTAAGTGACGCGACTGAACTACTTTGCGAAAAAAAGCGAGAAAAACAAATGAATCGGCGCACGCCACTCAGCCCTGGATCTGCCCTATAAGGCCGCGGGTACGCCGATGTTCTCCCACGGGTTTGCGCGCCGCCCACGCAAACGCATCACGGCGCCGATTTCGCGATTTTCCAGCCGCAGTACGTTACCGCGAGCCGCTGCGACTGCACTTTACCGCCTCACTTTTTTCGCGAACTCTTTCGTGCTCGATTTTTCGTCATCGCGGATTGGCGGCGCCGCGCGCGCGCTTCTGCTTCTTCAATGGCACGGAACAAGGGAAAAGTGAAGATTATTAAGGTTGCTTTTTTTACGTCACTTTTTTAAATTGAAATTAAGTTACTCTCTAAAAATGAATAAGAGATATTCGCACGTAAGTGGATATGCGCTTGTTTAACGTAAAGATTTCACATCAAATAAGTGCACGTGGATGAATTTCACGTATTCATATTTGCAGAGTATGTTTTGAATGTTTAAACTTTGTCCGAACGAGAAGTGCTGAATGTATTATTTTTTTCAGAAAATAGCGTTTTCTTGTCTTATAAAAAGTGCGTATAGTACATTTGCGTTGCAAAAAAAGAAAATTAAGTGCGACTACTTATATGTATTCAGTAAAATTGCAAGAAACGATTTACATAAGCTTTTAACGCTAAATTCTGTCAACAAGACGCGTTTTATCGCGAAGGTAAAATTGCACTCCCAGCGTGCAATAAAAAAAGACATTTACGACCAGCGAAAAGGCACTTCGCTCGCGCTGGTATTTTCTCGAATTAAAAAAAATTGCTCGCTCGATCGCGCGAACCAATAATTGTAGGTGGCACCGTGACGTCAGGCGAAAAAAAAAGGATGCCACGGGCAATAAAATTTAATGACATGCGTGTCGCGCGCGCTACTCCGTTTCCTCGTTACGCTTACAGTTCTCCAAAGTCGGCCTTGAGTCGCTCGCCTAAAGCGCCGCGCTTTTAAGACACTCGTTGCTTCGCAGGTGCAGCCAGGCCAGAGCAAGACGGTCGCGTACAAGCAGGTCTCCTACCACTACGACAAGTCGCAGGAGGGCAAAAATCTCGGTGAGTATATTATATGCCTATGTCGCATAGGCAAATGCGTGAAATCGGACGGCGGCGCGACCGCAGCCGACGGCGCGCCTTTTATGGGCCGCGAATCGCTCGCCGCAAGGTCGCCTCGCATTATCCAGCATCCGATTCTTCACAACAACGCCGCTTCTGTTTCTTCGTTTTTTTTTCACCCGCGCCTTTTAGAAGAACCTCGTAACGTCACGCTCATAGCTTCTCTCTCTTTTATTCTTTCGCAGAACCATGGATCAAGACGGAACAGCTGACCAAGAACGACGCTTCCATCGTGTGAGTATCGTTGTATTCTTCATGGGATTTTCTATTTTTTTTCTTCGAGTCGTTTTCAAGTGTAATAATGTATGTTCCTTTTTTTCTTAGCGACGACTTCTGCGAAAGGACTTTCGAAAAATCGACCTCCTCGTCGAGGAACTTGCGTGACAGCCCGGACTTTGCCAAAACCGGCAAGGAGATTGTGAGTACCTTTCACGCTGACTTGACGAATCGGTAGTTTGAGGTTTCTTTTTATATTTCATACTTATACGTTTTGCGGTTTTCAGATTTACAAGGCTGATGTTTCGACGAAGACGGTCCCGGTGCCGCAGCCGGTGGTCGACACCAGGTCCACCGAAAGAGATTTCAAATACATCAAAGAAACGAGTGAGTAAACACGAGACTTGTCAAGTATATATTGCGTTAAGAAGGTGCCAAAGATCTAACTTAAATAATGAGTAAGCCGAAAAAGAAGTTATGTTGGTCGATGAAAAACAGTGTCAAAGGATTACCTCATTGTTTTTTCTTTAAAAATATATTTGAAATGTAAATGGATGTTTTGTTTTTTAAATGTAGGATATTTTAATTCAAATAATATGTTAATTAATCTACTTAAATTATTTTAATAAAAAAGTTATAATTAATTAACATATTATTTGAATTAAAACATAGGGCGATATCTCTATTAAATCTAACAAGTAAAATTATTTTATATAAAAAACTATTAAAATTCTTTAAATCATTATCATTACAAAGGTGTTATACATACAAATATTAGTCTCAATTAAATCAACGAACCTCGATGAAAGAAAAAAAATATGCTAACGAGAGATCCATTGAATGATTCGAAGGTTACCACACGGAGCCGAGCCCCGTATCCCCGCGCAAGAACATAAAGACGGTGCGCACCGACGAGACGGAGGAGCTGACGAACGTCGAGTACATCCCGGCGTCGAGCCCGATCCCGCCGAGCCTCGCGCCCGGTCCCAACACCAAGGTCACCACCACCATCAAGACGTACACGTACGAACTGCCAGGCGCCCCGGAGACCTACGTCCCCCCGCCCACCACCACCACCACCAGCATCAGCAAGAACCTGCAGATCGACAAGTCCAGCACCGTCACCGGCTACGCGCCCCCGCCCCCGCAGGAGAAGAGCATCACCTACCGCGTGGAGGAGCAGCGCAGCGGCGTGCGGGAGTACGTGCCGGCGCCGTCGCCTACGACCAGCCGGGTGCACCGCGAGGAGAAGGTGTTCATGGAGCGCCGGGACCTGCGGCAGCCGCCCCCACCCACCGTCAGCACCAGCACCGTGAGCCGCAGCGAGCGGTACCTCACGGAGCAGCGGGGCCCCACGCCCACCCCCGCCCCCCTGCCCACCGTCACCGACGGCACCCGCACCACCATCGAGCAGTACGAGGAGCACTTCACGGGCACCCGGCCGCCCAGCAGGCCTACCTATTACCCTCCCACGGAGACTACGCATCATTCTAGTAGTACTCACATGTACAAGTACGACGAGCAGCAGAGCCTCCTGCCCAGGCCCTTCCCCACCAGCGAGCGGCCCGCCAGCCCCAGGCAGCAGCCGCCTAAGCGCATCGAGGATCTCATGGCTTCCTTCTCCGACTCGGAGGTCGGCTTTTTTTTTCTTATGTAGAATTGAGTTCAAGTTCGGTTATGTTAAGCGGTGAATTTGATATTTGTATTGAAAATAGACGCGCGTAACTGTGTCTCCTTTTAAAACGGTGATTACGTAATAGTAGGTGATGTCTGACGTGTAATTTGCTTGTTTATAAATCGTTGAATTACAATTGGAGATTTACAATATCGGATGAATTAATATGCATCAGTAACTGCAATTTTGTAATTAGTTCAGACAGTCATTATTTTTAATTATACATAATATAATTACTTGTATGAATAAGTAATTACATTGTATATAACTGAATTTAACATTATTGTTTGAACAAATTACAAAATAGTTTTGTTCGGTTTTTAAACTTGGATTGTACATAAAACAAATTATTTAAACTAAATGCAATGTTTAGTATGCATTGAATACAAAGATCTGAATCCAGTGAAAAGAATTTATACTGAATACAATGAAATTAAACTGATTTAATTTACATATTAAGATTAAAAAGAAAAGAAAAGAATCACTGTATCCAATTTATATTCAACAAAATGAATTTATGGTTGCAGGAAGTAGTCGAGGTAATGGAGAAGCGCGAGCGCAGGACGAAAGACACAAAGAAGGAGGTGGAGTTTGCGCCGCACACACCACCCGTCGTCAAGAGTAAAAATGTGGCCGGGCCCCCGGTATATTATCCACCGGGCTCCGGTGAATTCTCGAGGAAGGAGGAATCCATGTCCGCCATGTCCAAGGCCAGCGTGAGTACTAATTTCCAATTCGACGTGACACCTCCGCTTTCTTTACGACGGCTGAACTTTTTCTCCCTTGCAGGGTGGCTGGGCGAAGGAACGAGCCGCCTGGGAATACGGGGCCTCCGCCAAGAGCGAAGAGAAAGTGAAGACGAAAAAAGCCGTAGTGCCAGTTTGCTTACCATTGTGTTGTGCCTTACCCTGCGTGATTATGTGAATTACCACACTGTCACGCTTCGTGTCGTCTTTTTAATTTAAATAAATGAGAGTTAAAGAGCACGCAATGTGTAGATAACACGACGTTCGTCATTTTTCTTTTTGTTCTCTTAATACTCAAGTATTATTTAGTGCTTATGTACTCTTTAACGTCTACCTGAATTTTCTTTGATGTATACTTTAGAGACTGGTATACGGCCATAATTTGTCTAATTTTATATAAAACCAATCATGCATCATAACACTTTGTAATAAAGTCATTAATAATGAAAAATGATTAACTGTTTAGAAAAATTTTTAATTTGCGGTGCTATATTGACTATAATTACATTACTTATACTATTAATAATAAATAAAGTGTTAAGGCACAATAGCAACTGGTCGTCAAGATTATAAAAAATATATGTACATAATTATAAATTACAATAAATACAGTAATATACCACTTACTCTATATTTTACATTCTATTCAGTACTTTTCTTCTCATATACATCATCCTTCATATTATCCTTCATATTATGGTAACTTTAGTAATGGTAAACAGCATAAACAGTGGCAACACAAAATATAGTATCCTAAAATAATTCATTTGATGTGAGTCATCAGTTCTTAAAATATATTTAAAAATAATTATGTTACTAGTACACTTGTGAAGCTGTCATGGGCATAAGTGTCGGCCTCTGCATCCCAAATGCATCGTGTGCCCATTTTTACACCTGATCCATCTCGATGACCAAGAACCACATTAATGATATATTTGTACTTTTTAAAATCTAGTTCTAAAAATTGAAATAGGAAAATTAATAAAAATGAATTACTTTTTAAAATCTCCATAAAATGTAAAAAAAAGCAAATATACTTTTTATCTTATCTCTAATAGTGTCTGCAATTTCTTTAGACCATGATGGGGCTTCCTCTTTATCGTACACCTTACTCGACAAAAGATCAAATAGAACATTATGAATAATTTCTTTAGCACTTAATGGTTTGAACCTAAAAGAAATAATACAAAATGAAAAATCCTATTAAAACTAAATCTAATAATTGAAACAAACGAAACTTACTTTTCTTCCAGACGAGGTCGAATTTGATAAACCTGCGTTGAATCAGCTTCAGCAACTTCCATATTTTCACCCGACTCCTCTCCTTCTTCATTCTCATTATCATCCTGATGAAGTTGAACTTCTGATGAACTGTTCATTTTTATCAGCTATTCACTTTTACGTATTCTGCACTAATTTTGGTATTTACGATATTCACTTTTATAGGTTAGGATAAACAAATCAAGTTTGTTTTGAGATTTATTGTTGCACAGTAGTGGCAGGTTGTCTAGCAACGCAATAATATGTCGAATGAATCGAACGATCAAACAAAGATGAATTTTAACACTTAGTTTTAGAAGCAACTAAAAGCTTGTGGTAAAAACAAACGAAGCCGGTGTAGATACGTCAAATATATCATCCCGGAGGCAGCTATACGTGTTTTGATATATATAGCGCGCGCAGACAAGTTTTGAGAAAAGGCGCGAAATTAATTTTTTTTTAAAAATTAAGCTTCTTAAATAATTTTTCAGTAGTGCAAATAATAATCTAGTATAATAATCTAATGAGGCATATAAATGATAAATGTTAATTAAGACGAAAACGAATAAGTTTGTATTTGTGCGTCCAAATTAGTAAAAGTGAATATTAAATGGCAATTTTAATCCTGTTAATATTAATAAAGACTGATTTCGTGTCTCAAGTGTAGCGTCACTCATTGTTTTAAATGCTAATTAATTTTAATGAAATATTAGTAACTGCAAATACAGGTAGAAAAAAATGGATCTTCGCGAGGAAGCTATCAGGCGAATGTTAAGAATTCTTGAGCAGTTCAATACAAAATTTAAGATTGCGGTAAAGTATAATGTAATAAATATAATAATAATATTCAAAATAAAATTGATATAGCATTTTTTCTATATTGACAGATATGTTTGCCATTGCTTGTACAAGAATCAAAATTTAAAGAAATTTTTAAACGTGACGGTAATGAAAAAGAATTTAAAAAGCTTTATAAATTTTGTATCAGCGTTGATACGCAAGATCAAGAAAACAATGAGGAAGGTATTTAATTATTCATTTTTTTTCAAGAACGGACTAACATTTAAAATATTCTAATTTTTAAATTTTTTACATTTGTTCAAGGATTAAATCAAGTTATTGCGATTCAAGATGAATCAAAGTGGGCAGTCGTGTTAGAGGTGAATAGCATTTTATTTATTCATAAGTATTCCAAATATCACGGAATTTTATAATTCATTTTTTACATTTGTAAGAATTTGAAAAAGTACGAGGAGGAAATATTATTGATAATCGATGGCGTCGCCGATAAAATTCCGTCGCCCCACGCGCGCGTCATTAGGCACATGGATCTATTAAAACAAATCGTAGAATTGCAAATGAGGACAACACCGAAACAATGTCGCGAGCGTAAAAGTCAACTGCGCAACGCCGAGGCCCTAACTAAGAGAACGCAAGAGGAGATCGAGGGTATATATAAAACCATCGACAAAAAAACTGATTATTCGCTCTCCTCGAAAATATATCAATCCAAATCTAACCAGGTATTTTTAATTTTGCGCATCGTTTTAATTAATTTTCAGCACTCGTAAGTAACTTCAGCGACGAGACGTACAAGTACGAAGAAGTGGTCAGTAGGTCACGGGATGAAGTAAGCGATTTGAATGCAGTGATCGAGGAAATCCGAGGCAAACGGCAGGCGGAACTCGACCGTGAGGTGTAAGGAGAATTAATAATTCAGCAAAGGCGGCGATCAAAACGGATGATTATCGATATTGTCATTCGTAGGAGCCGCTACGAGGCGACGATGCGTGGGCTCCAGGCGGACTTTACGGAGGAGGAGGACAGCCTCGAGAACCAGCTGGAGGCCCACGAAGGAATGCTGGACAAACTGATCCAAGTACACTTGGAGCAGGAGCAGTCGCTTAGGCGTTACTGGTATTTCCCCCGCTATTTTCGTACGCGCCGGCTAATTATTTACGAGCTATTAATTGGCCAAATGCTACTCCGCTCTCCTTTCAGCGTAAGCGTCGAAAATAAATGCCTGGCGGCACGGAACGCGTACGATCGGGATCTGCTCAAGCTAAACGAACTGAAAGAAACGCTGGAGTTACAGTTGTGCGTGACGAACAATCACTACGAGCTTCTAAAGGTAATGAAATGTTATTGTGCCATGTTACTGCTTAAACGAAAATTGATTTTTTTTTCTTTCGCGCTAATAAATTTCGTCAAACTTTCGCCAATAGTTTGGGTAGTAAATAAGTTACCCGGTAATAAATGAAAAAAGTTCGTTTTAAGCGAAAGATTTGCAAATGGAATTTCTTGTTAAAAGAAATAAAGTGTAAATTAATTCGCTTTTTTAACGTCACTTTTAAAAGTACCGTACTTTTATAAAAGTTAACGATGTATTGAAGGTTTTCTTTACATCAAAGTAATGGGACAATCAGTGAATCCCGTTTGCCTGGAAGCAATCATTATTTGCATCAAACAGAATAACGAAACAAAATGAATTCTCTTTGTCAGGGGAGAACAAATTTAAAGTCATGTCAAATAGATTAATTGCGTCCCACTTCTTTTGCCATTAATCAAATTTCTCTCGGGGGTCTGCTTTGCAAAAAATTGTTTTTGCAATTGGAGCATTTTTTCTCTACTTATTTCCTAAAGTCTCTATATATACATCAAAGCTTTAATTTACATTTATTAAAGCGTTTACCAGCACATAGTTTTATTATTAAAAATAAAACATAATATATCGATTTTCATATTGCTCTCTTGTTTGCATGTATTTAAAGACTATATAATTAGCTTATTAGCTATTAATTAAACTTTTTCAATATATTCATATTGTATAGATATTAAAATCTGCGACTAACTATTTAAATGTGCAGCAATTGTTTAAATTTGAATCAGAATATTTTGTAGTTTAAAATCTGCTTTGTTCAATTTGAACAAATTACGCAAAATTCGTGTAAAATATTTATACACAATCCATGCTTTTTTCACTCAATTTTACGCAAAATACAAAATGTTGAAAATATCCCAATAAAACAATAAGTCTGACAAAATAAAAAAATTACCATAAACATTCGACGCGCGACATTCCCACGGACTCATTAGCTAACAACTCGACCCGCTTGCCTCGATTCCAGAACGAGTACGACGTGCAGAGCGTGCTCTTCCTGAATTTGAAGAAGGAGCGGGAGCTCGCGATGATGCAGGCGTTCGCCGAGCGGCTGGACAACTTCGAGAAGAATCGGGCCGCCCGAATAATCCAGCGCACCTGGCGCGCCTACCACGAGCGCGTGTCCTCGAAGAAGAAAAAGAGGACGCGGAAGAACAAGTAATCGATAGGCGGCCCACCGGGTTCGCGCGTTCGCCCATTAAAAGCGCCTGAAAGGGAGAAAAAAGAACATCGCCCGCCCGGCGACGGAACTGCGGACTGCCGCGCGGCTGGCATCGATCGCACGCCACGCACGCCGGCCTCTATGTTTAGAAGACACCGCCAACCCGGAAGCGGCAGGCGCAGCGGCCTTATTTCCCTTTTTTTTTCTCCGCGCGCGTACTCGTCGCCCGAGGAATCCCCGCGAAATTTAATACGCCGAGAGGCGCATAACGCGCGCTCCACCGGGGGTTTATTGGTAAAATTCCTGCGAGTTATTGAGATCTTTAGCGCGTCATCGCGGAGAGGAGGGTGCGGCGACCCTCCTCGAGCCATCTGGAGCGTGCACCCCGCGTGTCCGGGGCTGCGCAGCGCGCGCGCACCCCCTGCCCGCAGGCGGCGGAGGAGAGCCCGGTAAAAATATCGGAGCCGCCCAGGCCGGCGACGTGCGTGCGCCCGACTAATCTCGGCCTGCAATCTGGCGGCGCGCGCGGGGCGCCGAAACACACCGCTGCCGTGTGCAGCGGGCGCATGCGCCTCCCCCGCGCGCACGCTCGAGCCCCGCGGAGGTTGCGCGCCCGCGACGCTCGAGCCAGTAGTCAGGGGACGGCCCAGGCCAGACGCCGAGGCGATCATTAGAGCGCACCCAGACGCGCAGCCAGCCAAGCTCCTCGCAGCTGCCCGCGGGCACACCGCAGGGCCTCCGTCGGGCGCACCGCGTAATGGGACGCGCGAGCCAGGGGGGCTGGCTCGGCCGAGTGCGCGAGGACCAACGCCGGCGGACGGCGTAGGCGAGCAGCGTGCCCCGGGAGGCCCAAGCCACAGGTGGCGGATCCGGCCGACGGAGCATCCGATGCGGGAGGCTTCGACGTGAGTCGCCGCCGTGAGAGGCGAGTGCGCGGGGGGCTGTGTGCTTCAATCAGTGACGTGCCATTCAAAGTTCGCTCGGTACTCGCTGCTCAGTGGAGATTCGAGCCGATCGTTTAACCGAGGCGGCCGGAGTTCGAACGGAGGAAGCCTTTTTTCGTTTCAGCGCTTTTTTTATTTATCGAGCGGTCGCGTGCTTTCATTTCGAGGGAATGAGGCGGCGGAGTCGGTTTTACATTTTAACGCGTCACGATATTGTACGTTCGCAGGAACCGTCGACGCGTGAATACTTTTTTTTTCTGGTCGTCGAGCAAATTCAATCGAGGGGGGAAATTTTAGTCGTCGAAAATGAAGTCTCATTTTAACTCGATAACGTTTAAATAGTCGTTTGTCCAAATTTGGACGGACTCTAACGAGATTTCGCTGCTGCATACTCGACGGGAAAAAACTCACTTATTTATAGAAAGATTCGCGGGGGGGAAGCGTCGATGAAGCGTCGCTATATGAAAAAACTTTTGATTGGCGAAAATTAGTGTTTATTTCGCTCGCTCGCCTTAGTACCCAGCGCGTGCAATTTGCGCTGTAGCTGTGCTTGCTTTAGATAAACGCCGCGCGATATTATAATTAACGATTAAAAATAGCTCTGATTTTAGGCGATAAGAAGAATTAGCGAGGCGCAGTAAGTCGTGCGAGTGAAAAATTCGAAAATAAAAATCGAAAAGAAACGAACTGAGGAAAAATGAGCGTGCGGATGAGCAAGCTGTCGTTCACGTCGCCGGTGGCGGAGGACCACCAGAAGACGTTCCTGTGCGGCAACGGCGCCCTGGAGGAGCGCAAGGCCACCTTCAAGCGGGACGAGGAGCTGATGAAGGAGGTGAACCTGTTCGTCACGGAGATCATCGAGGAGGCCACGAACGAGGTCGCCAAAAGGGCCGAGCAGGTATACACACGGTCACCCCTTTTTTTTCTTTCCGCCTATTTCCTCCAGGCCACCCGAGCGAACCCCCCACCCCGCGGGGGGGCGACACGCCGCCCTCAGAACACTTCATTAACGCGGCAACTTGATTTTTTTTTCATTGCAGAACGTTAAGGGCAGCGAGGAGGGTAAGTTGTCGATCGTTGGCTAAGTGAGCGTTGACGAGGGAGAGAGAGAGGTGCGACGGGGGGGACCGAGTGATTGACGAGAGACTCGTTGGCTTGTTGACAGGCAACAAATCCAAGGGGGGCCAGGCGCTGGCCGGCTGGAACAACCGGGCGCGCGGCTTCTGCAACCGCGTCTGGAACGCGGTCTTCCCCTGCTTCAACAACAATGGTAAATCTTAGAAAACGCACGAGCGCGCAGGCTGCGGCTCGTTTTTTTTTTATCACGAACGCATATATAGAGGGATCGAATCCATCCATCGATACGCCATCAATCATCACCATCACAGCCTCATTAGTAGCCATTTAGATTTTATGCGAAATCCGATAAATACTGCATTTGACATATTACGAATCCGCTGTGATGAGCATAATACACCATTCCGCCACGCATTACGCCAAACTGAGTTTGAATTTTGTGCGCTTGTCTTATCTAGTCTTTATTAGTAACCTACATTCCCATTTACTATATAATTTACAAGTAGTGACGCTTGAAGCTTTTATACAGTTACAACGCATTTACATTATTTCGTCATACACGCCGTTGATAATTTTCTTTCACTAATTATACCTTCAAAGTACAAATGGGAGTAGCAGTGAGCACGAGATTTCGTTTATCTTGTTTGCGAACAAATATGAGCACGCGAAAGCACCGAAAAGCTAATTAACCACTCTGTTACTGGCTCACGGAGGGAATTTTTTGATAAAAATTTATTACGCGTAGTTAGTAATGCAAGTAAAAATTTTGGTGTAGTTAGTAATCCATAGGATTAGCCAATCTATATTTTAGAGCGGTAAAAATTACCTTATCCCTTTGTAAAGCTTACTCCGAAAAATCGGAATTTTTACAACGGCTCTGGCAAGTTTTACCAAGTTGCAGATAATTTTTACTAAACAAGTCGCTTTGCCTCAAAAATACTAACCGCTTGTATAATTTTTGTAAAAATGTATGTACAATTTTTATTAAAAAATTCTCTCCGAGTATCATACGATTCACATTTTTTTTACAATTTCTATATTGTTTATCAAATAAAATATTCTCTTCACACTCACATGTGAAGCGCCAAATTCGACACTGTGACAAAAAATAACTTTTTTTACGATAAAATTGAATATAACAGACTTATTAGTAGTAATGTTGTATGAGGAAATGATAAAGTGTCATTAACGATGAAAATAGCGCCGTAAATTATTTAGCAGTAGTTATTGTGCATGATTTGAAGAAAAAAAAAAGATAATTGAAGTAATCATAGTCATAGATATAAAAGTAATTAAGCAGCATTAGTCTGGCTGTGTGTTTGTGTTTCGGTAACTTTCATATAGACGACGTTCATTAGCCGTAGCCGCGCGAAGAATTGACAATTACAAGGGTCCCCGCGCTCAAGGTCACGCCTATATCGAAGATTAACCGTGACGATACGATTTGCCGAATGCCCCATGGGTGGGGTGTGACTTCGTGTGTGTTGACTTTTGAGCGTGGGAACTGCCTTGCGAAGCCAAAATCAATAGTTTTACAGAGAAAAAAAATGTTGGTCTGTTTCTTCCCTCAGAGTTGCTCACCTGGACGCAACCATTCCGGTATCGCTTCTCGAGACATTAACCGCCCGCAAAGCTGAAAGCCACCTGCTCCGGGGCCTCTATCTTCCCTACGATAAACCGCGCAACTACCCCTTTACAATTGACGACTATTGCCACAGGCCGTTCGCACGTAAGACCGAGCGTTCCTTATTGTACCGACTCCTAATATTGACTGTCCACGTGGAGATTATGCTTCAGCAAACGACCAACTCGAGGTTCTCACCTTATCTTTTTTTTTATACTTTTTCTCTTTTTACTTTTGTTGACGCGTTGATCGATATGCCGCAGAGTATACACTGTACATTTTTATTTCCTACAATTTTACGATTGGAACGTTGCGACTGACGCGGGATACTATTGCCCGGTTGATAATATAATTCCATTGTATTATTGACTAAATCTTAACTGTACAAAAAAAAAGAATTAATATACGATGAATAAATATATAGAACTGTAATTTTATCCGCCGTAATTGTGTGTACAATTGGGTCATTCGGTACTCCACGTTTATTCGTGCTTGATTATTCTCGAAAAGCTTAAATAATGATAAATCGATCCCTCTTCGAAATAAAAAGCAATGACAAGATTTTCGAACCAAATGACCTAGTTCCTCTCCTCGTTCGGAAAATACAAGCGCGATGTACGAAGGCGCAAATTGCGAGCGCTAAACGAGCAAGCAAGGCGAACGAAATAGAACGCGATGGACTGTACAATAAAGAAATATGAAAACGAGTAATAAACAATAAAAGCAAAACAATTTAGTCGATCTAGTTGTGTCTCCGTTCCAAAAGTGTATTTCGTTAAACTGCTCTAGAGGTACATAAGAGCGTCGAAATATCGATTATTCGCGAGAAGCTATTACAGGGGCCATACACCTTTCTACACGCTCTAGAATGTCGTGGCGCCTTGTGCGCGTCGCGCGCTCGAGCGGTCACAATAACAAAATTTAAAAAACAACAAATAATTAAATAAATTCAACTTCGAGAGTGCGAGAGTGAGTGAGAGAGATAAAGAGCGAGAGAGAGAAAGAGAGAGAGCGCACACCTCTTCGTTTTTTTTTTCGATCGACGGATGCACCGCTCGATCAATTATCACCGCGCTGTACATAACGAAAACTGTGCGATGCGACTCGCCGATGTATGATTTCCTCCTTTTTCCCCGCTTGCCCCGTGGCTTTTCATCGACGAGGCGCCGCTCGACTGTACACACTCCGTCAGCCTGGGGAATCGTTTCGCGAGCGACGTCGCTATACCCAAAGAGTATCTTCCTTACGCCGCCTCTGTGTTTTCGTCTCTGCTTTAAGCGTAACATTGAATATGTATCTCCGCTAGGAATTAAATAAACTGTAACTTCTAAAAGAACAGGTACTTTGTTATGCAGATGTAAGGTAAATTAAAAACAGATAACGGAGCATATGTGTATTTTTGATCGATTGTCAATTCGTGCGGGACGTCATATTTAGCGATTTAAAATGAAGAAGAAAAAAGGTAAACAATGGTGTAATTTTTGTATGTTTTATATATATTGTTGTCACAGATAATCATTTCTGCGACGCGCGAGCGAAATAAAAAAAATAAACAGATAAAGCTAATTTTTTCAAGTGGACTCTGATGTTTAGCTTCGTCAGACTTGCGAGGAGTTTCGATTGAACGGATCTCGTGCAACATTGGCTGAAAGAATTCGCAACTTTTTTTCCCCAGCTGGTCTCGAATATGAAAGTAGAAATGTACTCTGCTCACTATATACCTATTCGCTTGAAACAGATGTCAAAATTCTAAATATTTTAGAATAATTATATTTTTTATTAGGTAATAAATGAAAACACGCTAATTAGAGGAATCAGTGTGTGAGAGATAAATAAATAAAATGAAAAAGAAATGATAAAGTATAATTTTGAGCGACAATCACCAATATATAATAAGTGTATAAAACAATTATTACTTATAGGTATGAATAGTTTTGTTATCCGATGTCGGTGAATATTCAAATAAATAATTTCGTATTTTTAACGATTGTTTTCTAGTGTTAGAATTATTAATAAATATGTGTACTATAAGATAAAGAGACATTTTAAATGGTTGTACAGTGTATAGCTGAATATACATATTTAAAACGAAAGCAGACCTCGTACTTGATTTATTTATGCACCTCGTCAACATCCTTTTATCCCCCTCCAAATTGATCTTACTTACTTTTTATTTATTCAGAATTCACGTAGCATCCTGCGGATCCGTACAAATACAAATTCGATGTGTTCGTCGTGGCAACCATCAAGTACTGCTGCTTGATATTGCTATGGAAACGAGTGATTGTCGAGGATTAACCTCGCAGTCACTGTGTACATACTCAACCAAAGTGTAGATAATGTGAATATTTTATTGTATTTTAATGCAGCAGCTTTTTTTATAAAGTGGCGCTATGGCCTCGGTGTGCGAATCGTCGGTGGATTTTAAAAAATTGAAAAAGTTGCTCGGTCATAAGAGGAAAAATAATGAAGAACTCGACAAAGTACTTGCTGAATTCTCTTTGTTTGATACACCTAAACAAGTTTTTGATACTTCCAAGGAACCTTTTACAAGGTATTAATGAATAACCTTTTTTTAATCAGATATTTCAATAGTTTATTATTTTTATTTTTATTTGTTTAAAACTTGAGTATATACAAAGAATTACAAAGTAATTATTATATTTTTATTTAAATTGTTTATTCGAAACAAAAGTCCATGTAAATTCATGAATTCATGTTGCATAATGAAACTTTTTTTTTTATCAGATATTTAAACAATTTAATATATTATTTATTTTTATTTAAACTGTCTATTCGAACCTAAAATCCATGGAAATTCATGAATTCATGTAGCATATAAGCATGAATTAGAGAAATTCTTCCTACATTAATATACAGTGATACAGGTGGAAATACGTGAATTTACGTGAAATTCTCCTTATTTCATGTGCTTCATTTAATTTTGAAGTTTCTCACTGCACATAATATTCGAAAAAATTTCCAAAAAAATTGTAAATGACAATTTAAATGTGAAAATTACTCATTTTTCCTTATAAGAAAGTCTTTCTTTAGTTTCTTAATTTCACGTATACAATTTTGGGGTAAACAGACACGCGAAATAAATTCATTCTTATTTTTCCTGTTATCGTTGAACATGATTTTTTAGAACCGAAATACATCCCTCGGTGCGTAGAAAAAAAGAGCGCGAGATGATCTTCCAGAAAAACTGTTACATCTCGCTGAGAAAGAAGAGGGAAGAATTCCGCGACAGACTGATCGAGGCGATAGTGAAGAAGCACGACGAGCACAAGAGGCGGGCCGGCGGTGGCTTCGTCGACGATTTGATAATGGAGGAGGACGCGCAGCTGCTGCGATACTACCATTACATTGTCCACGGCATCGGCGACGCCCACATATCGCCCCTCGATCCCGCCGTGCTGGACGCTATTTTAACTTTGGTCCCGGAGGACTGGAAGCGACGCTTCCCCGAGGCGACCGAGCTGGTCACCCAGGAGATACGCGAGAACTACGTGCTCAGCGTGAAAAAGTCCATCGTCGACTTCGTCCTCAAAGACTTCGCGAACAACGAGAATCACTCGGCGCAGGTTGTTCATCGATCCTTATGCGACGAATTTAATGTTAATTTTTTTCTCTCGCTCGTTCATGCAGGTAATAAATAAAATCGCATGTTTCGCAGACGTCCAGCAGGGTAATTAGCTGCGTAAGTGCCGAGCAAAAGCTGGACATTCCGAGAATGAAAAGGAGGCTCGAAAAAGCTTTAGTTTTGTACCATCCCTGCATTAGGAAATCTTTAGACCTGTGGGCGCGGGAATGCAGGTAATATAGCGATTTCGATGGTGTGGGCGGGAGGCTTTTGTTACTTCAATTGTTTTTTCACTTGTGTTATAGTACAGCAAGGCAAATAAATAAGCAAACTATCTTATCGTACGATCAAGCTTATAATTTAGGGAGCCTCGATTACCGATTCGGGCAGATGGTTAAAGCTACGAAAAACGAATTGGATGAAAAGTGGATTTCTAAAGTGGCCGCTATTTTTCGAAACGTGAGTTTGAAGCGCGATTAAATAAATATGAAAAAAATTTTACATAGATAAATTGTCATTACTTGATCTTTGTTGAATCACAGGCCATAAAAAAGGGTGCCATCCGTATAGAAGATAATGAAAAATTTGTGACTAAATTGTTTAATTGTCTGGCAATCATAATGTCGGATCAATTGAGGACTATTTGCCTCAATTCAATTGAGGATTATATGGATTGCTTACTCAATGCTGAGGTAAATTTTAAAGATGTAAATAAATTCGTTATACCAGAAGTGAATTTTTAAATAAAAAATGACTATTTTTATCATTTTAATAAAATGGTTTTTTAAATTTTATTAAAGCGAAATGTTTCAAAAGATTGAACGGAAAAAGTTCGTTATCTTGAAAAAGTGATATACTTTTTTCTACTTATTTCATTTTGATGTGTCGTATCAATTTATTGTACGTCGAATAGAAATTCAAAAAAAGTAAAAATGTATCATTTCTGTTTTATTTACGACTGGAAGTTTCTAATTGTTATTTCAACAGCGATACGGTTGTACCTTCGTTCTGACGCTGGTATCAAAAGGCGAGGAAGTAGGTTTCGACCCGAGTTTTAAAAGTTTCCTGAAAACATTTAACGAAATGCTGGACTCGCTTGTACGTGCCGTTAATCAGCACAAGCGAGTAGACACTGAATTACTACCAACACCAATTACCTTCGATGACAATTTAAAGGTACACTTTCAATTTTTCGCAATTCTCTATGACAATAATGAATTACTGTTGTTACCATCGTTCATCGCAGCCAGACATTACGAAAGAAGAGACTAAAGTTCACGCCGAGAAAATCGATCAATTAATCGAGCTGCAAAGAGTCGGCCCCGAAATTCGAGTGCACGAATTCGATAAATATCTAGATTTAGTAAATCGACAGGAAATAGCGAAAGTCAATGAAATTCTAAACGCTGATCCTCCTTATGGATTCGACGTGTACAAAGTGCTTATAGAAAAGTACCATCAGCTGTCGCAGACTATCGAGTTGGAGTTTAATTACACCGACTTCGTTGGTATTTTTGAAATTCGTAAAAAGGAGCTGATAAGTCGATTGTACCAAGTAGTCGTCATGTGTAAGGAGTCTTTGATAAACAAAATAATTCACGATTATCAACAAAAGTCTAGAGCGTGAGCAAATTTTAATTAAAATAAGATCAATTGAAAATTCATAAGTAAAATAAAATAAATAAAAATGATGGATTTGCGATTTTCTTTCAATTTTAGTATTGGGGACGAATATCGCGATATCGCTGATAAAGCATTGAGTGTACCACCGAATACGTCCGAACTAATAAAACTCGGTGCTTTTGTGAATAAAGCTGAGACTGAAACTATATATAAATTAGAAGATAGATTGCGCGAAATTATTAGCTATATTATATTTCTTTCTGATTATATGCCTTTGACAAATCTAGAGATCAAAGTCAACAACATTGGTTTTCAGTGGTAAAGTAATTTTCCTTTATTAACAAAATTAACTGCAAATTTACTTTTTTTATAAAATTTTAAAATATTTTATTTAGCGAAAACAACTATTCATTTAACTACATATTCCATTATTCTTTTTCGTAGATAATTTGTAAATAGTTCCTTATTACCTAAAATTAGATGTCATAAAATTTCATAGGTATCATCGAATGTCATCAATTTTCGAGGAACATCGTCAAATAATTGTAAGTAAAACCGGTGAATACCAAGAGGCATTGACTGCTCGCATTCAGGTTTTCAATCAAGATTTGAACACTTACGCGAAGCACTGCAATGAAATGCAGTATTGGGGAAATGTCGATGAAATTTTCCGTTACAAAAAGAAAGCTGAGAGATTAGAAGCTCGATTGATCAATGCAATGGAAATCATAGACGATTTCAACACAGAAGAGCAGATGTTTGGTTGGGAACTTTCTCAATACCCTTTAAGGAAAAAGGTGCAATATAGTAGCAACAGATTATTGTATACTTATTTTTACATTAGGTAAACTAAAATTTTTTGTTAATATCGATTACCAATGGATTTAGGTTGCTGACAAATTAGCTCCATATAAAAAGTTTTACGACGCCGCGTGCGATTTCTTGACAAATCACGAGAAGTGGATGAACTCAATGATCGGAAGCCACGACCCTGACAATATTGAGACTGATTCCGGTACAGCCTTTCGGACAGTTCTCAAATTAGAGAAAAGCTTTCAAGAGCCTTTAGTAAAAAAACTCGCCGAGACCGTAAGAGTGATGATAGAAGAATTTAGACTACACATGCCAGTAATGATGACGCTGGGGAATCCTGGAATGAAGGCCCGGCATTGGGAGCAGGTGTCCGAGATCGTCGGTTTCCCCATTAAAGTCGATGCTAACATGACCCTAGCGAAGGTAACTGAACATCACGCGCAGCGTTGTCATTCCAGGCAGATTTTCATAGCTCCATAAATGTTTAAAGCCTCTAAAAACAAGAATGTCCCTTGCCACGTTAAAATATACATTTTTATTTCGTATTTTTCGTATTTTAAATTGCACTCAAATACTTAAATCTAAAACTACCTGCTTCCTGCTATTACCAGTATGTATATTCACAATTGCATCAATCCTCTACTCTGCACCACTGGTCAGGAATTTCTCTCTCTCTCTCTCGCTCCCTCTTTCTTTCTTTATCTCTCGTTATTTCGCAATTAAGCTCTCGCGAGATTTAATTTCGCTAAAGAAAAAATTTTCTTTTTTCTTTTTAGATAATAGATTTTGGTTTGGATGATTACGTGCCTAAATTCGAGGCAATATCGGAAGCAGCGACAAAGGAGAACAATTTGGAAAAAGCTCTGGTAAGAATGCACGCTGATTGGACTACTATAGAATTCATCGTAAATCCATACCGTGACACGGGGACGTACGTCGTCGCGAGCGTAGACGATATTCAATTGCTGTTGGACGATCACATAACAAAAACTCAGACAATGAAGAACTCCCTTTACATCAAACCTTTTGAAAAGGAAACACTGTAAGTATCCTATTCTAATAAAAAAGCAGTGTAGAAAAAAGTTTTTTATATAATTTTTTATTAACTTCCAGAGAATGGGAGTCCACATTGTATTTGCTCCAGGACATAATCGATTACTGGCTGAAAGTTCAAGCGACGTGGATGTATCTGGAGCCTATATTTTCGTCTCCGGACATCCAGCAGCAAATGCCCGAGGAAGGTCGTCGCTTCAGTGCAGTCGACAAAGTTCGCGCATAAATTTGAATAATAACTCGAAAGCCCGGGCGATGCATCGCGGTGTACACGTACTCGTAAAAAACTTTTCAGATATGGCGCGACATAATGACGACCGTAATCGAGGATCCGAAGGTCATGTCCGTCGTGGAGATCGACAAGATGCTGGATCGGCTGAAAAAGGCGACCAGCCTGCTGGAGCTAATTCAGAAGGGTCTGAACGATTACCTGGAGAAGAAGCGCCTCTACTTCCCCAGGTTCTTCTTCTTGTCCAACGACGAGCTGTTGGAGATCCTCTCGGAAACGAAGGATCCGACGCGGTAATGTATCGAAACGTCGATAGTTTCGCTGGCGGCTCGCGGGGGTGGAAAGTAGGTCTGAAAAAGTTCCGTGCAATTTTAGAGTGCAGCCGCATTTGAAGAAATGCTTCGAGGGTATAGCGCGGCTCAATTTCACCGAGAGCATGGAAGTGACTACGATGATCTCTTCGGAAGGCGAACAAGTGCTTTTAGAAGATATTATCGATACCAATGCTGCCAAGGGTCAAGTGGAAAAGTGGCTGGTAGAATTAGAGACTATCATGAAGAGAAGCGTGAGAGCCCAGGTGAATTGATTCGAGTGCTCTGTTGAGCTCGTTTTGTCATGCGTAAAAAATGAAAAGTTGCCTTTTAAATTTAATTAATTTGAATGCGATACGTAGTTGTTTAAAATGTGAAAATGACCATAGGTAATACGAGCGAAGAATGCGTACCCGACAAAACCCAGGAGTGAATGGGTATTGGACTGGCCTGGACAGACTATTCTCTGCATTTCTCAACTTTACTGGACGTCTGACATTACCCAGGCCATGCCGAAAGGACTGCAAGGCTTGGAAGAGTATATCGATCGTTGCATTTATGAATTGGGAGAAATAGTTAAACTCGTGCGGGGAAAACTTTCCACTCAAAATCGTACTACCCTTGGTACGTTTGTTTTATACATTAAAAACTAATTTAAAACACTAACATTTTTAAACAAACTATCAACATATCTTTTTCCCAGAGGCTTTGGTAACTTTGGATGTCCACGCAAGGGACGTTCTAGTCGGCCTGTTCAACGACGGAGTGGTCAACATAACTGATTTCAAGTGGATATGCCAATTAAGATATTACTGGATGGTAAGTAAAAAAAGGGAGAAGGTACACAGCCGGATGCTCTTAGGAAGATTAATCCAGCGAATTCCAATCTGCCATTAAAGGATCACGATTTAATGACGATGATGATAAACGCCTCGTTGGCTTACGGCTACGAGTACTTGGGCAACTCCTCGCGCCTCGTAATAACCCCGCTAACGGATCGATGCTATCGAACGCTTTTCGGAGCGCTGAACTTGCATCTCGGGGGCGCGCCCGAAGGACCCGCGGGCACCGGCAAGACCGAGACGACGAAGGACCTCGCTAAGGCCGTGGCCAAGCAGTGCGTCGTGTTCAACTGCTCCGACGGACTGGACTACATAGCGCTGGGGAAATTCTTTAAAGTATTTTAACAAATTTTAATTTCTTTGGAAATTAGAAGTCTTCTTTATCTTTCAAATTTATTTCTCGATGAAATTGAAGTTTTTTATGAATAGTTCGTACTGTAATATTTTCTTCAAGTTTTGAGTTTTTGTTTTTAAATAAGGAATCTTCTTTTCCTATATTAAAAATAGAAATAATTTATTTGTCACTTTGGGTGCAGAGAAAGGAAAAAAATATGATGTGGTTAAATCGGAATTTGCTAGGGCTGGAACTGTCCTTATATTCGATTATCGGGATATCTTGATATATTGTACGAAAACATATTCGTAATCCGATCAATATTCGATTAAGAGTACGTTTATTATAAGTACGGTATAAAAATAGTACTTATAATAAGTATACATAATACGTTAATGCTAAGTATGTGGGATAATCCGGATTATTTGGACAAAATTGCTGTTCGAATTATTTATCGGATATCCGAATATTCAAGTATTCCAGATATCGGAAAATTCAAATAAATTTGAATATACTTTTTCAGCTCCTAGTTTGAACGTGAATATGGAAAAAATATTATTTTCAATACAAATAAAACAAATAAGGAAAACTTATTTTACAATTTTAATTAAGCACAGCTCGTAAAAAAGTTCTCGACGTTCGCGCCGAGAAAAATCTTTTATTAGGAGGGATCTCCGTTTGATTGCCTCCTGCTTTCTACTTTGAAGGACCCTCGAGCGAAAAGTTGATTTCCTTTAACAGGGTCTAGCGGCGTCCGGCGCTTGGTCGTGCTTCGACGAGTTCAACCGTATCGATCTGGAGGTATTGTCCGTCGTCGCCCAGCAAATTTTGACCATTCAAAGGGCCATAAACGCCGGTCAGCAGACTTTGATATTCGAGGGGACCGAGTTACCTTTGGATCCCACTTGCGCGATGTTCATCACAATGAATCCAGGTTACGCGGGTAGATCGGAGCTGCCCGATAACTTGAAGGCACTGTTCCGCTCGGTCGCTATGATGGTACGCAGCAGTGAGCGCAAATTAATTACCGAGCTAATTCCTGATTACGCTGTACCCTCTAAACCGGAATTAGTGAAATTTCTGCGATTTCGTTAATTTTATGGGAATAGTCACATATTGCGAGTTAAAAGTATACCACTAATTGAATAATAACATTTTTGGGATATCATTAATTTTATGTGAATAGTCACATATTTTGAGTTAAAAGTATCCCACTAATTGAATAATACTATATGTACAGCAAATTTCACTAATTCACATTTGGAGGGTACGATCGAATAAATTCGTTTAAAATTGTGAATTGACTCGCAGGTGCCGGATTATGGTCTGATCTCCGAGAACACGCTGTATTCGTTTGGTTTTTACAACGCCCGACCCTTGTCGGTAAAAATTGTCACCACTTATCGTTTGTGCTCGGAGCAACTGTCGACCCAAAGCCACTACGACTACGGCATGAGGGCTGTCAAGTCCGTTTTGACGGCGGCTGGAAATTTGAAATTGAAATACCCTGACGAGAACGAGGACATTTTGATACTGCGCAGTATCAGAGACGTTAATTTGCCTAAATTCTTGAACCCAGACGTTCCCCTTTTCAATGTAATACATTTTCAACTTGCACTCATCTTTGTGTGCGATTAATATGTTTAATATTGTCGCGTTCAATATTTTAGGGAATTATGTCCGATCTATTTCCTGGCGTTGTTTTACCTGAACCGGACTATACTGATTTAAATGCCTGCACTTACGATGCGTGCGCCGCGGCAAATATCCAGTGTACGCCGGAGTTTTTGGTGAAAATTCAACAGATTTATGAGATGATGATTGTACGTCACGGATTTATGATTGTCGGTCTACCATTTGGTGGAAAATCCACGGCGTATAAAATGTTGGCTGCTGCACTCGAATTATGCGAGGAGCGCGTAAGTTAAAACACTGCATACACGAATCAATTTTTCTATAAAGTTAAACAAAAAATAAGCTACTAATCTGCGAAACTATTTTTGTTTAATTGTCTACGTGGGATATTCAATTGAAATAAAACTATTGTATTTTATTCTTAAACTTCATCCTCGATTTACAGAAACTAATGAACGAGCGCAGAGTCGAAATAATAGTAATAAATCCAAAGGCAATACACATCGGCCAATTGTATGGGCAATTCGATCAAGCCTCTCACGAATGGCAGGACGGTATATTGGCGGTGAGTTATCGCGCCTTCGCCACTTCTCCAAATTGCAATAGAAAGTGGCTAATTTTCGACGGACCGATCGACGCCGTGTGGATCGAAAACATGAACACAGTTTTGGACGACAATAAAAAGCTGTGCCTCATGAGCGGCGAAATCATTCAATTAGCGTCGACCACGAATTTAATATTCGAACCCATGGATTTGGAGGCTGCATCACCGGCCACTGTTTCGCGATGTGGTGATTTTCTTAGTTTTATCAATTGTTATCACACGCATAATATTAATCAATTGCTAATTTGTGTATAAAATTCGTGAATTATAAAAATTTTACTAAATCGAAGAATTAATAGATTTAATGTATAGTATAAAATTTCCAGGTATGATCTACATGGAGCCGTCCACTTTGGGCTGGGAGCCACTGTTACAATCGTGGATCAACACAGTTCCGGATGTAATATCTACGTGGTTGCGGAAGTTCATTTACGAGTCTCTTTTCTTGAGATTTTGCAAACCAATTTTGTATCTCTTGAGGCGATGTAACGTCACGGTATACAAATTTTCCGTACAAAGTTTCATTACTTTAAAACGGCTTCTTTCAATCTAACAAATTCGATCGCCTTTCAGGAAATGTGTCCAATGCCCGATACCAATCTTATCCAGTCAGTCATTTACTTAATGGATTGCTTCCTCGATGACTACAGGGTGGAGGACGCCGAGATACCGGGCGATTTAGATCTACGGGCACAAGTCGAAGTGAATGCCTCTTTCATTGAATTTTTTGTTTATTTTAGACCCTATGAAAAAAAAGATAGCGATAGGTGAATTTTCGAAATTTTAGGGATCGTTTTTCTTTTCCTGCATTTGGGCGATGGGAGGTACATTGATCGCTAAGGACAGAGAAGTGTTTAGCGTCCTCTTCCGCGGGCTTTTGGAGAAGGAATTTCCTGCGGCGCTGGTGAAGAAATTCGATTTACCGGAGCACATTTCGCCTCCCCTGAAACCATATATTTTCATCATGCCCAAAGACGGCTTAGTCTTCGATTACAAATTTATTAAAGAGGTGTGTATTTGTATATATTAGCAAAAACTAGATAGAATTCTATATCTACTTTTAAAATAATATATAATTTAAAACGATGTATGTGTGAAATGTGATTAGATTGATATCGATTTTTATTCTTGAATGATTTAATAATCATTCGTTTGAATAATCACTTTTTTACAATAAATTCCACAAAAGAAGGTTAACAAGTATAAGCTTTGCAGTTGTACATTTAAAAGTTCGTAACAACAAAAGATCAATATTACCCGTTTACGTCAGCTTCGCTTATTCCATTCCAAGGGTCGTAATTTGCGCAAGATATTAGTAGCTACGTTCAATATCGCCCTACGCGATGACAAAGATAAATCGATTACCGCAGGGCAAAGGCAAATGGAAGCTTTGGTCGGACGAGCTGATGAACGTGCCGCCGATCCCCCGGGACATCCCGGTCAATCAGATAATAGTGCCGACGGTGGAGACGATCCGCTACACTACGCTGTTCCAGCTGCTGGTGCAGCACCAGAAGCCGGTGCTGTTCGTCGGGCCGACGGGCACCGGCAAGTCCGTCTACATCATCGACTTCCTGCTGAAGAAGAACGACATCGCCGTGTACAAGCCGCTGTTCATCAACTTCTCGGCGCAGACGACGGCCATGCAGACGCAGGACATCATCATGACGAAGCTGGACAAGAGGCGGAAGGGCGTGTACGGGCCGCCGGTGGGTAAGAGGTGGGTCGTCTTCGTCGACGACGTGTCGATGCCGATGAAGGAGGAGTACGGGGCGCAGCCCGCCGTCGAGCTGCTCAGGCAGTTGCTGGATCAGGGGATATGGTAATTTTTTGCTGGAGTAGTTTTTTGATTGGTTTTTTTTTATTTGGGTTTGATGGTTGATAGGTACGATAGAAAGGATCAGGCGGCGTTGAAGTTGATTGAAATCCAGCTGATGTGCGCCATGAGTCCGCCAGTCAGCGGTGGCAAAGATGTTACTCCTCGTTTCAAGCGGCACTTTTTTGTTACTACTATCTCTGAGTTTCCAGATGATGTGATGGTTGCTATTTTTAGTAAAATCATCCTTTGGCATCTTGACACTAGGTAATTAAGATTAAACCATTAATTAAGATATCATACAAGGAAGAAATTCTATGCTTTAATATTGTACCTGTACTAAAACTAAAATTAGTTAATTCAGGTGCAGATTTTTTTTAAAGAGTGAATTTTACATAAATTCCGATACCCTTGCACGTTATGTTCACTTCAATTAAAAAATATACTTCCACACATCCATATATGTATAATAGATTTCTGCTAAGTCCATCTGCGTTAGATGAAAGAATTTATTTTCAATGTGTTTACATAAAAATATGATACACAACATCCTAATTTTTTCTTTTCCAACAGAGGCTTCAGTAAAGAATTCGACCCGTGTATCGATCAAATAGTTCTAGCCACTCTAGACGTGTACAAAAGTAGCCTGGAGTACCTCTTGCCGACCCCCGCGAAATCGCACTATCTATTTAACCTCCGCGACTTTTCCCGAGTGATACAGGTGGGTCTGATAATTATATAGGATCTTAATTGGCCGCAACACACTGTCGCGTCGGTGAAGTTATAATTCGCTCTATTGCAGGGCGTCCTTTTGTCCGTGCCGGAAACAATGCCTACCCTCGAGAGCATGAAGAAGCTGTGGGTTCACGAAGTGCTGCGAGTCTTCGGCGATCGATTGGTAGAACAAAGTGACATTAATTGGCTCGTAGAGCAAATAAGGACAACTCTGAAGCAGACAATGGAAATCGACTTGGACGAAATGTTCGAGGATCTTAAAAGCAATAAATCCGAGCCGGTGAGATCAAAGTTGTAGCCGGCAATCTTTCTTTACAAAAAAGTAGAATTTTTATTTTCTATTTTATTTCTTAAGTGTACAGGTGTTTTTCCATTTATACGACAGATTTTTCGTAGTTTTTAGTATAATATAAAATCACAGGGTAATTTTATTTGAAATACGAATTAATTTTTTTTAAACTTGCGGAAATATGTTTTTGAATTATTTTGAAGATATTATTTTATTTTCAAGCAACAATTATAAAATTAACTGTAATTTTCTATGTCACACGAACTTTGTTTCAAGGAATTTATTATTCTTACCTAGTTTAGTCTCGTCGTATAGATGCAATCTGAAATTTCATGATGAACATGCATAAAAATTATGCAATCAAGGGTAATAACTTGTCTTGCTATAGAAGGATTGCAAATTCCTTGAAATAACGTTAACGTAAAATGAAAAAATATAATCATATCTTCTTGCAACGTAAGCCAGTACTCAATAACTATTCCTGTAGATTGTATACTTATAAACTTTTTATCAGATTTTCTTTAAATTTTGGGTAACTTTAAAAGTTGTAATTTTTCAATTTCACCATGAATCTCAATATGCAAATGTTTACAATTTTTAGATAACCGAGTCAGAATTGCGTAAACTAGTCTACTGCGACTTTGCCGACCCCAAGGCGGACGTGCGCCTGTACCAGGAGGTACCGGATCTGGAGCTGCTGCGCAGCATAGTGGAGAACTACCTCACGGAGTACAACTCGATGACGAAGAAGCCGATGAATCTGGTGCTCTTCCGCTTTGCCGTCGAGCACTTGTCCAAGATCGCCCGAATCATAAAACAGCCGAGGAGTCACGCGCTGCTCGTCGGCGTGGGTGGCTCGGGTCGCCAATCCCTCACTCGACTCGCTTCCCACATATGCGACTACGAGGTGCACCAGGTCGAGATCACCAAGACGTACAGCCTTTACGACTGGCACGAGGACATAAAGACAATTCTTCTTAGGACCACCGCCACTGAGCTTCACTCGACCTTCCTGTTCACCGACTCGCAGATAAAGGAGGAGAGCTTTCTCGAGGATATTAGCAATATGCTGAATACTGGAGAGGTAGGTGTACTTTGTCGCGATGTGAAATTTTTTAAAACATACTAAAGAAAATGAAAAAGTAGATTGTTATAAAAAAAATATTTGCCATTCGAGTATTAGTAATAAATTTCACTTTATTAAATATTGTTAACTGCCATAAGATAATTCAGAGTTTTGAAAAGAGGTAAATTAAATTTTCAGGTAATTGATGTCTTAACTACACTGGATAATGAATTTGTGAATTCGCATCGTTAACTGATTTTTTCTCAAAGTTTTTTACGGCTATTAGCCCGTAAAATAATTAAAATAAAAATAAATAAAATAAATACAGTGATGTGAACCTTTGAAATGTCTTTGCAGGTCCCGAATTTGTTTACCAATGAAGAAAAGGCTGAGATTTGCGAGAAGATGCGAGTCATAGATCGCCAACGTGAAAAGTCAATGCAAACGGACGGTAGTCTTGTCGCTCTGTTCAACCTCTTCGTTCAAATAGCTCGCGACCAGCTGCACATTGTAATCGCCATGTCTCCCATCGGTGACGCTTTCAGGAATCGCCTAAGAAAATTCCCCGCCCTCGTGAGTTGCTGCACCATCGACTGGATGCAGGTTGGTATCATCGTCATCAAATACTTCGAGTGATGATTGAATTCGCATAAAAATAATTATGAATGCGAATTTAGGCCTGGCCCGAAGATGCACTTTCAGCTGTTGCCATGAAATTCCTTGGCGAGATTAAGCTGACAGACTTGGAACGCAAAGCTGCGATCGACATGTGTCAGTACTTTCACGTGTCTACTCAGACACTCGGGGTGGAGTTCCTCGAGCGCCTTGGAAGGCACACCTACGTCACTCCGACTTCTTACCTAGAATTAATTAGTACCTTCAAAGATCTTTTGGATAAAAATAGAACGTAATTGAAAGTTAATTATTAATTTAATATAGATTTATACAATTATTTCTTCTGCGTTACCACGTTCGCGTTTTGATTTCTGCACTTTTTCATCGTGACTCTAATTTGAGATGTAAAATGACATTCCCAAAGTCTTTCTTCTATGAAGAGCAAAAGTGCCAGTATAATGGTTTTAAAAAATGTTGCTTTTTTATTTTAAGTGAAATAATTCTGAGTAAAACTCGGTACGAGGGAGGACTTGGCCGTTTGGATAAGACTCAAAGAGACGTGGAAGAAATGCAAGACATGTTAAAACGACTGCAGCCACTTCTAGTCACTGCTGCTCAGGATGTTCAGAAAATCTTGCTACGCGTTGAGAAGGAAAGTGCGGATGCTGCTGAGGTTGAAAAAATTGTCAAAATTGATGAAGAAGCTGCTATGGTAAATTAAATTTTGTCTCGCGAACGATAAAATATATTAATATTTTGACAAGGAAAATCTGAGGGTGTACTTAAAATGTACTTTTAGGAAGTAGCCGGACAAGCCGCCGAAATAAAAGCAGAATGCGACGCCAATCTTGCAGAGGCTATGCCAATTCTGAACGAAGCTCAAGCTGCCTTGGACACGCTTACTCAGGCCGATATTGCGGTGGTCAAAGCAATGAAAAATCCACCAGCCGGTGTCAAGCTTGTAATGGAGAGCATCTGCATTCTCAAGGTATAAATTTTACACCCCCTTATATCGCAAAACTACCGTGCTAAAATAATTTGATTTCATTTCAGGAAGTGAAACCAGAAAGAATTCAGCAGCCCGACGGCCGCATCGCCGAAGATTACTGGAAGGCCTCGCTGAAAGTTTTGAGCGACGTCAAGTTCCTGGATTCACTTCTGAACTACGACAAGGACAACATACCCGAGCGAGTGATCGAGAAGATTCGCAGGGACTACCTGACGAACACCAACTTCGATCCGAACAAAATAAAAAGTGCCTCGACGGCGTGCGAGGGCCTGTGCAAGTGGGTGTACGCCATCTCCGAGTACGACAAAGTGGCCAGGGTCGTCGCTCCCAAAAAGAGAGCGCTCTCTATGGCACAGGCCGCCTTTGACGAGGCTATGGCCAAGTTGATCATCAAGAGAGAACAACTCAGACAAGTTCAGGTATGCATTATTTAGGAAGAGGAATTAAGCTCTGCAGGTGTTCATTTTTTCTGTGAGGATAATTAAGTAAAGTACCTAACGAAAATATTTCTGATAGATGAAACTTGCGGCCTTGGAAGATGAGCTGAAGTCTAGAAAAGCGGATTACCAGGCTATGATGGATAAAGTCACGGAATGTGAACAAAAACTGAAACGCGCCGAGGAATTGATTGGTGGTCTTGGCGGCGAGTACAACCGGTGGTCCGAAAATGCGAAGGAATTGGGAGAAAGGTACATTTTTCCGTTACCTTTGTCTTCAATGCAAAACTACTTGTCTTCAATCTAAAACTTGTTAACGAAAATATATCTGAAATACAGGTACGATCGACTGACTGGAGACATAATGATCGCATCTGGAGTAATTGCCTATTTGGGTCCATTTACAACGCCCTACCGCGTAAAGCAAATAGAATCCTGGGTTGAACTTTGTACGAAGCTTAACGTTGTTTGCACACAAGATTTTCAGCTGAGAGATATTTTGGGCGTCCCTGTTTTGATAAGGGCTTGGAACATCTTCGGTTTGCCCACCGACGCTTTTTCCGTGGACAATGGAATTATAGTCAAGTATGTAACTTACTTTCTCTATATCTGTTTCCACACGTGAAGTTTCTTTTCTTTCTGCCTTAGGAACTCGAGGAGGTGGCCACTTATGATTGACCCTCAGGCTCAGGCTAATAAGTGGATCAAGAACATGGAGAAGGACAATAATTTGACTATTATTAAATTAAGTCAAAACGATTATCCAAGAGTGCTGGAAAATGCAATTCAGTTTGGTCAACCGATTTTGCTCGAGAACATAGGCGAGGAACTCGATGCTATGTTGGAGCCTGTACTCTTAAAACAAACGTTTAAACAAGGAGGTGCTTTGTGTATAAAACTGGGTGATGCCATAATTGAATATAATAATGATTTTAGGTATTTTTATTAGTGTTACTTGTCATGGACATTTATTTCCAGGATTGAGAATTAAATTTACTTTTTAGGATGTACATTACGACGAAATTGAGAAATCCGCATTATTTGCCGGAAGTAGTAGTCAAAGTAGCACTAATAAACTTCATGATTACGTCAATTGGATTAGAAGATCAGCTTCTAGGTATTGTAGTCGCAAAAGAAAGGCCGGATTTGGAAGCAGAAAAGAATTCATTGATTATTCAAGGAGCCAACAATAAACGGTAAGACCTAAATGAATGTATAGAACGTGAATAATAGACTTATGAGACAAAAAAATTTCTTAAATCTCTTCAGAATGCTGAAAGAAACGGAGGATAAAATATTGGCGCTGCTTGCGTCAGCACAGGGTGATATTTTAGAAGACGAGGAAGCTATCGCTGTTTTAAGCTCCTCGAAAGTTTTGAGCAATGAAATCCAATTAAAACAGACAGCTGCTGAACAAACGGAGAAAGTTATTGACGAGACTAGGTTACAGTACTCCCCTATCGCTAAGTACAGTACTGTACTATTCTTTACTATAGGTGCGAAATTAATTTTATTGTTAAGATATATTTTCAATTTTTGGATTAAGCTTTCTACAAATAAAAATAATTTATTCGAGTATATTAATACTTTAAGCTCGATTATTAAACAAAAATTAAAAATTTTTGTTTATTTGACTCTCTATGTAATATATTTATCAGAATAAAATTATCGGAAGTTTTGTAAAAAATTCTAATCCAAAAATGATGCTTTTTCTTGAATAGATAATGTAAGTGAACGAAATAATAATGTACATTTATTAATGCAGCTGATTTAGCAAACATTGACCCTATGTACCAGTACTCCTTGATGTGGTTCATCAATCTTTTCAAAATGGCAATCGACAACACGGAGCCAGAAGAAGAAGTGGACGTTCGCATAGAAGATTTAAAGAAATATTTTACAAGATCACTGTACGAGAACATTTGTCGCTCATTGTTTGAAAAAGACAAGCTTCTTTTCTCTCTTTTGCTAGTAATTAATTTGATAAAAACTGAAGGTAAATTGTCTTTTGTCCAATGGATGTTTATACTGACGGGAGGAGTGGGCCTCGAAAATCCCCATAAAAATCCGTCCACGTGGTTGCCCATACAAGCGTGGAATGAACTTTGCAGACTGGACGATATAGAAGGGTTTCAGGTTCTTTCAATCACTTCAGTACAAATTCAAGTAATTTTATTAACTATCGTTAAAATTGATGTGTATAATATTTTAGGGTGTGAAAGAGTCAATTGAGAACGATCTTGATAAGTGGAGAGAAATTTACGATTCCAAGGAACCGCATACTTTAACGTTCCCAGAGCCGTTCGATAAATTGTCGCTGTTCGAAAGAATTTTGGTTTTAAGGTGTCTACGACCCGACAGAATTGTACCGGCAGTTCAGGATTACGTAGAATGTAAGTTTGTTGTAAGGGATCTAATGTAAAATTTATACACGAATTTCACGAAAATGGTAATGTTTCTCGCAGCGGAACTCGGCCCCGATTATGTCGAGCCTCCGCCTTTCGATTTAGCCGCCCCCTTCGCGGACTCAAATAGCGCAATTCCGTTAATATTTATATTGACACCGGGGGCTGATCCGATGCAGCTCTTACTGAAATTCGCCGACGATCAAGGTTTTGGAGCTAAAAGACTATTTTCTTTGTCACTCGGCCAAGGTAATTATAACTGAGTTCTTAGTTATTGATCGCGACATTTGCGTGATAAAGAAACGTTTGTCACTTTCTTTTGAAAGGCACTAATGACTTAACAACAAATTTTAAAAAAATTATTACGTAAATTCTGATAATTAATTAGTTTACTATAAATATTCAGTTATGTTAGAAAGATCTTTAGTATGGTTATCGCTGAGTAAATTTTTTTATTTTTTCTTTAAAGACTTAATTTGAGTATTTATTCAATAAAAATTTCGAAAAGTTTATTAAATACACTCTTATAATTTAAAAGTGTAAAATACCAGTCGATTCGAGAGAAAACTGAATGGGAATAAATCTTTAAACACATTCGCTAACTGCAGAAAATAATATTAAGATTTAAAAAATCATACTAATAAGTATGATTAAATATAAAAATAATGACTTTAGCACTACATCATTTACTAATTCCTAGTTATTATACATTTCTAATGATTTACTAATTACTTAAGTGTTCTTATTCCTGGACAATAAAATCAATTTTTTTATTTTCTCTTTAAAAACTCTAAATGTTTATTAAAGAATACCTGAAAAACTTACAAACCATAACTGCCTAATGCTCTAAATGAAGAGAATTCATAAAGCTCGAAAAAACATATTCGTTTAAAATAGGACAAGGACCGATAGCAGTGCAGATGATAAACGACGGGGTAAAAGACGGCAACTGGGTCGTGTTACAAAATTGCCACTTGGCGAAGAGCTGGATGGGTACCTTGGAGAAATTGTGCGAAGGCTTGATGCCAGATACGATCCACCCGGACTTCCGGCTGTGGCTGACCAGCTACCCGGTCGATCACTTTCCCGTCTCCATCCTGCAGAACTCGATCAAGATAACGAACGAGCCGCCGAAGGGTCTGCGGGCCAACATCCTCAAATCCTACATGAGCGACCCGATAAGCGACCCCGAGTTCTTCGAGTCCTGCGAGCAGAGCGAGACCTTCAAGAAGCTCCTTTACGCCCTGTGCTTCTTCCACGCGACCATACAGGAGCGCCGGAAGTTCGGACCCATCGGCTGGAACACTCCCTACGAGTTCAACGAGACGGATCTGAGGATCAGCGTGCTGCAGCTGCAGACCTTCCTGAACCAGTACGAGGACGTGCAGTACGAGGCGCTCAATTATCTGACAGGAGAGTGCAACTACGGTGGACGCGTTACTGACGATTGGGACAGGCGCACGCTCAAGGCCATACTTAGCACCTTCTACAATAAGTACGAAATTCGCATTGTTTTGTCTTTTTATTTTTATTTTCACGGTCGAATTATTTTTACATGCGAATTGATTTTTAATTTTGAATGGAGATCGTTAATGGAAGGGAAAATGTTTCACTAAAAATTGGTATACTCGGAGAAAAATGTAGCATAAAAAATTAGTATAATCTTTACCAAAGAGATTACAAACATATTAGTGCAATGACTAGTAAATTTTTAAATGTTTATATTAAATTTTATTACATTTGTAAGTAGGTGAGCTAGAGGGGGTTCCGGCTCAGTAGAATGAGTCGTTGTGTGGTCAGACAAGGGCCAAGGGGATTCTGACTCAGTAGAATAGGTCCCTGTTTAGTCAGCCAAAGGACCCGGGGGATTCTGGCCCTTGTCTGACCACACACCGACTCATTCTACTGAGTCAGAATCCCCTTGGCCATTGTCTGACCCCACAACGACTCATTCTACTGAGTCAGAATCCCCCTGGCCCTTGTCTGACCACACAACGACTCATTCTACTGGGCCAGAACCCCCCTAGCTACTACTTTTGTAGTAAAATTTGCTGGCCACAGTGTTAATTTTTATTTTTTGAATTTTTAAATACTAAGTAAATTTTAATGCAATATTTTTCTTCATATACATTGTAATAGAACGAGGATAATTTGTGAAAATCAAAAAGAAACTTCCATTCTGTCAACCAATATTTCATTTACAATTATTGTTTTTGCTATTTTTGCATTTCGCGTACTCACTTAATTTAAAAGCAAATTAATTTTTTATAGAAATATTTTTTAATTTTTAATAATGATATAAAATACTTATTTTAAACTTACTCAAAAATCTACGTATTCGATATTTATTCATGTGCACGAATATGGGTTGACATTCAGAAATTTATTGGTAGTTCGAATTATAAATTATACTTTTCCATTTACTTGCCTGTATATCAAAGAAAGTACAAAAGCTTTCATTATGAATGATGAACTATTGAGCTGGTTTGATTTGCGGCAGGGAGCTCGTCGAACAGGAAATGTATTACTTCGATCCGACATCCGATTTGTACTACTGTCCCAATTTCAAGGAATACGACGCTTACATGACTTACACGAAGAAATTCCCTCTTATTACGGAACCGAGCGTTTTCGGGCTTCACGAAAATGCTGATATTGTAAAAGATAACCAGGAAACTGATCTACTATTTTCATCTTTGTTACTCACCCAAGTACGTAAACTGCAATATTTACATTCATAAAAATATTCATTACTCATTGAAATAAATTTCAAAAATTCAAGAAAATAATCTGGTGAACAAGTATTTATAATATATAATATGTTTGTTTATTCGTCAGTTTTCGAATAAACATATAATTAGAATTAAAATTACTATTTTGCTGAATTGATTTATTTCTTTGATCAAAATACAAAAATATTTATTTTGAATTATTTATAAGTGACATGAAATAATATTTTTTATTTTTCTTTTTTTTGCATAATAGGATCGAGTGGTAAGCCAAAAAACATAAATACTCATATTTAAAAAAAAATAAACAAAAAATAACTAAGTTTCTTTATTTATGTTTCTCCACATCAATCAGGACTTGTGGGAAATAAAGGTGGGAAATAAATAACAAAGAATTTAAAAAGAGTCATAATTTTTATTTCTTTTCCCCGCGTGTAAAAAATGAGTGACAATTTATTATTGGATTCTCACACAGCACACGTACACTTAATTTGTTTTACGCTTCAGCACACCAATATTAATAGTCCGCACAGTAGGCTCTACCTCAGTATTATATCTGGAAGCCTTAATATTCAAAGTAGGTCAAGCGCTTATCAGTCGTTTCATTGAACAGGAAAAATCAAGAAGCTCCGGGGGCGCTACTTCGGATGACGATGTAGTTTACAAAATCGCTTCTGACATTTTGGATAAGCTGCCCGAGGATTACGATTTACAAAAAGCGATCGAAAAATATCCCACCTTATACAACCAAAGCATGAATACTGTACTCGTCCAAGAAATGGGAAGATTTAACAAGCTTTTGATGTGCATAAGAACTAGTCTTATAAACGTTCGAAGAGCTATAAAAGGCAAATTATAATATGTTAATAAATATTAAAGCATAAATCTATTAAAATGAGAAAAAAATTATTTAAAGATGTTGTTTACCATATTTGCAGGTGTTGTAGTGATGTCTTTCGAACTCGAGCAAGTTTTCTTCTCGTTGCTGATGGGAAAAATTCCGAATCTCTGGATGCAAAGCTCATATCCATCTCTAAAACCCCTTGGCAGCTACATTGAAGATTTTCTGGATCGACTGCGCTTCTTGCAGGTAATTAATTATATCCTTAATTTTCACTTTTCGTCTAATATAAAATCAATGCGGCACAAATAAAATGCGACAGGATTGGTACGAGAATGGGCCACCCCCGACGTTCTGGCTATCGGGATTCTACTTCACCCAGGCCTTCCTCACCGGGATCCGGCAGAACTACGCGAGGAAGTATCAAATTCCGATTGATCTCTTGATTTACGACTTCTTCGTGCTGTCCGAGACGACCTTGACCAAGCCCCCGGAGGACGGCGTTTACGTCTACGGCCTCTTCTTGGATGGTGCGAGATTCAATAGGGACGAGATGACGATCGACGAGAGCCACCCAAAAGTGCTGTTCGACGAGATGCCCTACGTGAGTATCTCTATGTGTTACTGTAAAAGGTACTGATCTATTTCTGAATATTCCTAATTTTCTTCGCAGCTCTGGCTGGTGCCGAAAACGAAGGAAGAGATCGAGGAGAGGGTGAGTTACACCTGTCCCCTGTACAAGACCAGCGAGAGGCGCGGTACCTTGTCCACCACGGGTCACTCGACCAACTTCGTCATCGCAGTCGAGCTGCCGACGAAGAAGCCGCCGGAACATTGGATAATACGGGGTGTTGCCATGCTGTGCCAGTTGTCGCAGTAGTCACTCTTTTTGTATAAAATGGTAAAATAACAGTATTAAAACGAACTCTTTTTATCTTGGATTACACATGCGTTATTTCATTCCTTTTCGTCTAACATGTGGTAGGATAGGTTAAAATATGTACAAGAAAATCTTCTCGTTTTAAAAATATGTACAATTAAAAACGTCATTGCATTTGCATAGGAATAGCATTATCATCATCATCATCATCATCATCATCATCTATTTCTTCAACGCCGCTACTGAAGAATCTATATCTTATACATCTCATATATCTAGCCACGTTACTATGCAAATTATGCATGCACATTATTCTTCTTTCCCTGAGACGCAAGTAGTAAGCTGCAATTACTATAACTGCTAATATTATTACTGATACTAGTCCTAGTAGAACTGAAACAGAAGTCAAATTTAAAAAAATATTTATTTTTTGTGCAATTTAGATAGTACGCGAAGTTTAAAAAATACCTTTTCCTGCTTTATTAATATTACTATCGTACTCGCAAACAGAAACAGTTTCATCCCAATTAAGTCCGATTTCACACTCTTCTTCCTGAAATAGTATTTTAGTGATGTCAATGTTCGAATTCAACTATTAGAACAAAATAATAAATTCTTACTTTTACGAGAAACGACTCAGCAGTTCCGCCTTGTACACGGCACCATACTTTTATCCATGTATTGATAAAAGATTCTGCAAATAATTAAAAGGATTTTTATTTGAATACAAAAATTAATATCTAGGCTTCGTTTAAGTATTAATTAATTACCATTTTTACACTCAGTTTTATTATCAAACTTAAATACAACTAATTTAGGCATGCGATTCTTTTTAGGTATAAGATTCCCATCTTCGGACCTATCGTCGCAGATAAATGTACCGTGGCATTTGCTGGAATCGCCACAGGCACTTCCATTGAAATATCCAGTAGATTCATTTGTACTAACCTGGTAATAAAAAAAGATAATTTAGATAACTCGATAAAAGTATAAAATGAAACAAAGGTAATTCTAGAATATTTACTTTAAAACGGTAATTTTCGATTAATAGTTGTAAATCGAAGTTTTTAATATTCTCTTCCGCAACGCAATCATCAGTAAAAAACTTCATATCTTTGGGGCAAACATGACGCGTATGAAAATTGAACTCGTATTTGCAGTCTTTGTAGCCCGTAAATGATCGACTGCCCAGTTCTCGCATACTGAAATAATTGGCCAAGGTACTGCTTGTGAACAAAGCTTCACCTATAAGAAGAAATAGGTGGCCAATTGCTCCGAAATCCGCATCACACGAGAACGTGATTTCCGTTGAGATTCTTTTGCTGGGATCTTCTTTGCAAACGGAGCCGTTCACATAGCTCAAGTATACTCGTCCGTCTGGTGTCGTACGCACACCAGTTTCTGCGTATCCTAAGTTCTGGAACAAAATAATATTAAAAATAATAATGTAAGAATTGTTATCGATTGTAACTTGAAGAATAAATGACGTTTGAAATAGACTGAAATAATCCAGCGTACCAGAATTATTGTTATGATATCACTTAATTCTTTAAATCTTTATTAACCGGGTACATTAAGAAAGAGCAGGTTATAGCGAGCTGCGAGGCACTCGAAACCTGCGGTGTATAGTAGGCTACCCCTCCGTTATTTAATAATATTACTGCATTGCTATAATAATTATTGCATAATAATTATATACAGTGAAGCATCAAATTAATGATGGTATTCTTTGAATGCCTTATTTGTTTGTGCAGTGTATCAGTTCAACTTTATTGCACATTTTACGAGACATTGTTTTATGTATGCACAAAAAATATTATAACTTTTATTACAATTAGTGTCTGCATTCGAAGATCACTTAAAACACCCCCAATGTTTGAGTTTTTTCAACTAAAAAGGTAATATTTAAATTTCAACTTACAATTTCGCTTCTCTTTCCATTCTCCTCAACCACTTTACAAACACCAGTACCATAGGGGCAGTTGGTGAAACCTTGGTCTACCAATGGCTCGCAGAGGTTCAAGTAATATTTGGTGTTGTAAGTTTCACCGGGGACGATGTAATTGGTCATTTGACTTTTCATGTCATTGAAATTGAATTCAAAATCGGGAGTGGCGCATCGGTGATCGCAAATCATCGGCGTCTCCCAGGTGATGATAGTGGCACAGGGATCTTGGGTCTCATCCACTTTCCCGTAATGATTGCGGCTGCATTTCAAAATGATTGTTGTGTAACTTCGCCGATAGTTTCCACACGCCATTCCATCGGTGTAATTCAAGAATATCTCGTTTCTCTTCCATGTCAATTTTGTATTGGCCAGTCCTTTTGACACTGCAATATTCTGGTCCTTTATTATTTTACAAACACCTGAAAGCATTTATTCTGAGCTCAATAAAATGTAGTACGAAATGACACCGTTGGAAGATTCAAACACGCGTGTTGTTGTAGTTAATTATATTTAAACTTGTATGTAATCCGACAAACCTTGATTTGTCTAATATTATTATTTTTAAATGCTAACGAAATTTGAATGTATATTACATTTTTAACATCACGGAGATTTGAGATGTAAAAAAAAAGAAAAAAAAACTAAAAATTAAATACATAAAACGAGAATTTGCTGGTTAAGTTACCTGTTCCTTCTTTAGTGCATTTACTGTTTTGCAAAGGACTGCATACACTAAATTGATACTCCGCGGTATTCGAGTTTACGGAAGTAACTTTTCCCACGAACATCGATAGGTCAAATAATCGATTGTACAGCGGATCCATAATCACGCAAGGTTGGTGATTTACCTCGCTTTGCTTAATTAAAGTATCTTCGCTGCAAGCAGCTGCCGTCACCCATGTGAATTTATAATGGCAAGTTCCGTATCCACTAGTGTACTTGGGAAATTTATTCTGTGAAGTAGAGCAAACATTGTTTTCTATATTTTGTTTCATTCGTTCATTCTCGTTTTTTTGAAAAGTTTGAGTGTATCAAGAGGTGCGGTAGCGCCGCGATGGCAAGTAAGTGAGCCACCCCACGGCGCGCGCGACTCTTTATATTTAAACTTACAGTAGCATTCACATTGCAAACAAATTCTATTGTAGTCCTTATAGTTTTCAGTCCGTTATCGCCATCGCTGTCGCACGGTGTGTCACTTGTAAGATCCAAAAATACAGACCCATTAGATGCAGAGATACGTACGTCATGGTTTATGTTTCCCAATCTTGTAAAACTGTAATTTGAATTTCAAATGTGGTATACTTGAGTAAAATTAGTTTTATTGATTTTATATTTTAATTTTTCATGTAAAATAAACAAATGGACCGGTAAATGATTTACCTCGGTTGTGTAGCATTAGTTTCATCCACCAAGCAAACCATTGTGTCGTGATTGCACTGGCTAAAGTGTTGACCGTAAATGAGCGAGTGACAGATGTTCAAAATAACGGATAATTTTTGATCCACTTTTATTATATAATTGCTCGCGAAATCTATCAAGGGTTTGAGATTAAAATAGCCCAACTCATTCTTCAAGTCACAGGTCGTCTGTTTTCCTTTAGCGCAAGCAGCGGATGTCTGTAATGTCATTTGGAAGCCACACTCATCACGATTCTACAACAGAAAAAGAAAATAAATGATGTGCTTCTTGTAATATCAAAGTAAATACAAAAATAATTTCTTATTAATTTTATGCGAAATAAATTTTATAATGAAAGAGGGGGATTTTGAAGAGAGAATACATTGTTTTTGACATTTTCAAGCCTGGTTTTGCAGTGGACACTATCGAAGGTCATTCTATTTATATGTAGGTGTATTTTATTCTCCTCTACGAAATTAACAAACTACCTGAAATTTAATTTTTGTTATATTAATTATAGACTTACGTAGAGAATGTCCAGGTTTTCGTCAATTTTTGCTTTCATAGAAAAGTTACATTTCATTTCAACGTCAACAGTGTAATTGTGAGTGTTGTTACATTTGTCCCCCTTATACCTAAGCATGATTTTACCGGATTCAACTGCAACATTCGGCGGCTCCATTCCTGAAGACAACGCGAATAAAAATAAATGAGCAAGAAAGTTTATATTTTCAGAATCTCGGTAATTTTGCTTACAACTCACCGATTCCAATTTCTTTATCGCCAGAATGCAGACAGACAGCGTAGTCTTGTTTACCATTACAAGGACTTTTCAAAGGTCCACAAAAGTGGATCCTCAAATGCTCTAAATCACTTACTTTAATAGAACTGTCGTAATTATCGTTCTGTAGAGTAGTCAAATTAAAAATTGTAAAGTCCTTCGGTGACTGAACGTAGCAGTAGTGCTGAATTCATGAAAAATTATAAACATTATAAATTTGAATCGAAAAAGACTTAGTAGTAATGTAATTATTGCGATATAGCGATTAATTTGTTACCTCTAGCTCACTCAAATCTTCGCTTAAAACTGTTGTTGCACATAATAAAAAAAACAAAATGAGCGTGCTCATTTTGTTTAATATTAAAAACTTACAATCACAAATAATAAATAACGTCGGGGAGGCTCCGATAAAATTTTCGAGGAGCAACCGCCGTGGCTGTTTACACTTTACTGACTATGCGGAATCAGTGCCTTGCCTACCAGAAGCTGCCTTCTATAGGTAGATTTAAAATGCTTAGCATGGTACTGGTAATGAGTCGTTACTTTATTCAAACGCTATGTCGGTTGCTGGGAAATTTAATGTATCAAATATCTTTTATTTATATTTATATGCGAACAAAGCCTTTGTATAACTTATTACGCAATTTAATAGCGGTTCAAACGGTTTTTAAATATATATTAACTGTTAAGTATGAAAGAGCTGATATTGTAAAAGATAAGCAGGAATCGAATTTACTTTTTTCATCCTTGTTAATCATACATATAAATATGTAAATTACAATGTTGATATTTTACATTCATAAGAACTATCCACTATTCACGGAAATAATTTAAAAGATTCAAGAAAATATTTGTCGATCACGAGCATTTATATACAAATGTATTTATTTGTTACTTTGTGGATCAAAAGCATAATTAGATTTAAAAGTATTTGAAACCGTTTCGATAAATTGATTTGTTAGCTGAATCAAAAATAAATTTACCATATTTATTTTGAATTATTTACAAACAAACAATAAATCATATATTTGCTTTTTGTTATTTTTTCCATAAATAAGATGTGGCAAGTCAAAAAATAAAATCTTAATTTAAACGAATCAATCTAAAAGCAATAACCAAGTGTTTTATTTATACATATTTGTTTATATCAATCAGAACTTGTGAATAATAATGGTGACACAGAATTTAAAAAGTCATAATTTATTTCTTTTTCATGCTTATATAAATAATGAGTGACAATCACTTTAAACAAAAAATGTACATACAACACATGCATCTTCTCTCATATCCATTCTCATTTGACACAATGTACTTTTTATTACGCCTAATTACAGAAACAATATGTCAATTATCGCAGTAGTCATTTTTTTATGTAAAATAGTAAACAAACAGTATTATAATGATCCTTTTAATCTAGGATTACACGTGCCTTATTTAATTTCTTATCGTCTTATATGCATGGTGTAGGACATGATACAATATGTACAAGAAAATTTTCTTTTTTTTTATATATGTACAATTATTAAAAATGTTAACTCATATTAATTTCCTCTGGAGCTTGTGCCTCTCCCGGTCTTCTCACCGGTAGATACCTGCTCACATAATTCCGTGCGTTATTCACGAACACTATCCTTCGGATTCTGTATACGTGCCAATAAATTATAAATGCTACAGTTGCTAATATTACTACTACTGTTATCGTTATTAGTATTGCTGAAAAAAATGATTTTTGTAAATGATTAATTTATTTTTTAGGCGTTTTTAAATTAAACACGAGGTATAAAAAAGGTACCGTTTGATGAAGCAAGTGATGCATTTGCATTAACTTTGGGCTCGCATTCAGGATAAGTTATAGCCCAATCTATTACGGTGTCGCACTCACCCTCCTGAAATATTATTTAAGTGGAATGTCAATAACGTTTGAATTAAACTATTATAGCAAATAATAAATTAATTCTTACTTCTAAGAGAAATGATTCTGCAGATCCTTCCCATATATTACACCATAGTTCTATCAATGAATTGTAGTAATCATCTGCACACATATACACATAATTAAGGAGTATTACAAAGACTTTTATGAATGCAATATTTATGTTTAATTTAAACATTAATGAATTAATTACCTTTTTTGCATCGAGATTCATCCGCAAACTTAAACGCAACTAAATTGTTATCGATATTTTCTTGACGTAGTAAGAAGCCTTTTCTACCCCAGGTATTATTCGAGCAGACAAAAGTACCGTTGCATTCGCTCACTGTTCCACAGTGATTTACATTAAAGGTTCCAGAAGTTTTGTTTCTATGAACCTGGTAAAAAAAAGATTATTTAAATAACGCGATAAAAATATAAAATAACAAAAGATGATTCAAAAATATTTACCTTAAAATGGGAATCTTCGAGTAAATGTGTTTGGTTAACAAATCTAATTGAGGAATCTATAAGGCATCCATTATCCAGCCCTTCGTCCGTTTCGGGGCAAAGCAAACTTGTATTCCAAATCATATCGTATTTGCAATTGTTATAACTGTTAAAATGTGGAATGCCTTTCATAAAGTACACAAACTTGCCAAAGGTATAACCTGCGTTGAACAAAGATCCCAGACCCAGAAAAACGCGGTTAATTGCATGGGTTGCAGTGTCACATGTGAAAGTGATTTCTGTTGAGATTCTTTTGCTGGGGTCTTCTTCGCAAACTGAACCATTTACAAAACTTAAATAAATTCGTCCATCTTCTGCCTTTTTCAAACCAGATTCTTGGGATCCTAAATTCTGGAATAGAATAAGTATTGCTATCGATGTAATTTGAAGAATAAAGGATGCTTCAAATAGATTGTAATCTATTTGAAGCCAGTCCAGCGATCCATGATTTATTCACATTAACAGAATAAGTTTTTTTTAATAATTTGCAACTGAATTTTATGAATTAACTAATAAAAAGTTAAAGTTTCGTTTTCCACTTACAGTTTCGCTTATCCTCTTTCCTTCATCGTTGATACCCACTTTACAAATACCAGTCCCGTAGGTGCAGTTGG
>UXGC01000188.1:0-10172 GCA_900480045.1 Eurytoma adleriae | reverse complement strand
ACTTTACAAATACCAGTCCCGTAGGTGCAGTTGGTGTAATTCTCATCGAACAACGGTTCGCAGACGTTCACATGATACTCGGTATCGTCAGTTTCGCCTGCTACATGATAATTGTGGTCTTCCTCTCTTAGACTATTCAAATTCCACGAGTCATTGGAAGTGATGCATCTATGCTTGCAAACCTTCGGCGTTGACCAGGTGATGATAGTGACGCAAGGATCGCTGTCGTCGAGAAACACGAAATTAGAGTATGCGCATTTGAAAATGATTGTTGTGTAACTTCGCCGATTGTTTCCACACGCCACTCCTTCGGTGTAGTTCAAAAATATCTGGTTTTTCCTCCACATCAGATTTGCATTTGCTAATCCTTTTGACACTGCGGTATTCTGTTCCTCCATGTATTTACAAACACCTAGAAGCGTTTATAACCGTTTAAATGTAAAATTCAATTTAAACAGATATGAGATCAGACAAATCTTTATTCATTAGCAAAAATTATTCTTTTTATGTACCCTGTAAGTGGCTTAGAGTATTTGAATCTATATAAAGTTATAACATATAGTCGAAGAAGACTGAATATCACAGCGTAATAGTTTAAACGGTAAATAAATCGAAAATTGGCAAAGTATAGTTACCTATTCCTGATTGAGTACAGTTACTTTTTTTTAAAGGAGTGCATACGCTAATCTCATACACTGCGCCGGTATCATTGCTTGAGTCCAAAACAGTAAACCTTCTCTCGAGCGTCGATAGGTCAAATAATTCATTGTACAGCGGATCTGTAATCGTGCAAGGTTGTTGGTTTACCTCACTCTGCTTAATTAACATATCTTCGCTGCACGCAGCTGCCGTCAGCCATCTGAATCTGTAATGGCAAGTTCCCATTCCACTAATGTACTCGGGCAGCATATTCTGTAAAGTGAAGCAAAAATGGTTCCATTAGTTTACACTTGTTTTTTGAAAAGATTACATATTATGTTCCAACTTACAGTAGCATCTAGTTTGCAAACAAATTCTATTGTCGTCCTTATGGTTTTCAATCCTATATGGTCGTACCCTTCGTCGCACGGCGTATCAGTTGAAAGATCCATGTATACACTCCCGTTACTCTTAGAGAAGCGCACGTAATCGTTTACATTTCCTAATCTCGTGAACCTGCAATTTGAAATTGAAACGTGATGTTTGAATAAAATTAGTTTCATCAAATGAATATTTAATATTTACCTCGGATGCTCGATATCAGTTTCATCCACCAAGCAAACCATCGTCTCGTGATCACACCTATCAAAGTGTTGACCGAAAATAAGCGAGTGACAGACGTTTAAAATTACGGATACATTTTGATTCACTTTTACTATGTAATTGCCTGCGTAATTCATCAAGGGCTTTAGATTATAATAATCCGAATCATCGTATATTTCACATGTTGTTCGCTTTCTTTTAGCACAAGCAGCGAATGACTCTACCGCCATTTGAAAATTACACTGATCACGGGTCTATAACAAAGAAAGAAAATAAATAAGGTGCTGTATTAAAGACAAATTTGAAAAATAATTTCTTATTTCCTTGTTATTAATTTTGTTTGGAATAATAAAGCAAACATAAAAAGACAGGAATTCGACAGAGACGGTAAATTTTTTTGGACGATTGCTGCAAGCCTGCTCTTTGTACATATACTTTATTTACCCTTTCAACATTAATTGATAGCAAGGAAATAGCTTGCATTTGAAAGTTCCATTGAATTTAATTTTTTTTTAAAGTAATGATGGACTTACGTAGAGTATGTCCAGATTAACCTCAATTTTTTTGATTGAGAAGTTACATTTCATTTTAATATCAACAGCATAATTATGAGTTTTATTACATTTGTCCCCTGTATAACTAAACATGATTTTTCCGAATTCAGTTGTAATTTTTGGCGGCTCCTTTCCTGAAATAGCACAATAATAAATGGGCAAATAGACTAATGTTTTCAAAATATCAGTGAATTTATTAACAAAGGAGTAAATAAACTTATAAGATTTTGGTAATTTTGCATATAACTCACCGACTCCTATTTCTTTACCCTTAGCATGTAAACAGACAGAGTAGTCTTGTTTACCATTACAAGGTTCTTTTAATGGTCGACAAAAATGTACTCTCAAATAGTCCTTGTCGTTCATCCTAATAATACTGTCTTTATTCTCGTCCTGCATAGTGTAGAAATTAAAAATTGTGTGGTCGAACATCGACGGCACGTGGCAGTAGTGCTGAATTTACGAAAGAAAGATATAGAATTTACATAAAAAAGGAAATATATAGGGTAATAATTATGTTGGTTGTATAATTCTGTTGGTTGAGATAAATGAATTACCTTCAGTGAAGTTCTTGAAGCAAGCAAGGTAAAAACAGTAGGTTGCATTGCAGAAATGATAAAAATTAAAAAGAGCGCGGTCATTTTGTACAACGATGAAAGTCAACATTCACAAATAATAAATAACATCTAGGCGAATTTCGATAAAATTCTCGCAGAGCAACTGCGAAACGCGTCCCTGCTTAAACCCTACTGACTATGTAATCAGAGCTTTGCTCCTAGAATAGGGTATATCACCGCTATACGTCGCTGCCTTCTATAGATATATTTAAAATGCTCAGCATGTTACTTGCGGATTGTGGACAAAGGTTCTTTATAATTTATTACGCAATTTAATGGCACACGTTCAATCAGTTTTAAATTAAATATATTAACTGCAATTCTTTTATCTTTTCTTAAAACTGTGGAAAACTATAAATTCATTTTAATATAAGTATTAAGTATGAAAATACCAATATTGTAACCAGAAAACTGATCTTCTCTTTTCATCTTTGTTACTCACCCAAGTACGTAACTTAATATATATATTTTGCAATCATAAAAATAACTATTATTCCAGGAAATTTAAACATTTTTTGCCTAAACACAGGATAGAGTATCGTAGTAATTCAACAAACATAAAATCTTAATAAACATAATATAATATCTTCTTTTCTACGGAAGAAATTTTTTATTATTTATCTTCATTTTTTATTGTACACGGATAGGTGTGTTATAAACAAAATCATATTTTATTATTTAGTTTTCGACAAAAAAGTATTCGCTTCTATTAATTTTCGCTTTGCGAAACATTATAAAGAACTTGAAGAGTCACAATTTTTTATTCTCTCCTACAACGCATTCATTATCTTTGTCGCGTTAGTCATTTTTTATATAAAACAGTAAAAAAACGATTACACGAGCCTTTTTTAATTCCTTATCTTCTCATATGTTGTGGTAGGACGTGATACAATATGTACAAGAAAATCTTGTTTTATAAATATGTACAATTAAAAGCGTCAATTCGGATCCACTGCTGGTTCCGATTCTTTCCTCACCGGTAAGTACCTACTCACATAATTACGTGTGTTATTCACGCACAGTAACCTTTGGTTCTTGCATACAAACCAGTAAATCATTGCAATTGCCAGAATTGCTAATACTATTGCTAGTGATATTAGCGTTGCTGAAACAGAAATTTATTTAATGTAAATGTATCACTTATTATTTACGCGATTTAAACTGAACACAAGGTATAAAAATGGTACCTTCTGCTGAAGAAAGTTCATGTGCATTTTGTTTGGGCTTGCAAACGGTATTATTTCTAGCCCAATCTATTACGGTGTCGCACTCTCCCTCCTGAAATATTATTTAAGTAGATTGTTAATAATGTTTGAAATAAACTGTTATAGCAAACAAATTAATTCTTACTTCTAAGAGAAAGGATTCTGCAGATCCTTCCCAAACAGTACACCATAGTTCTATCAATGAATCGTAGAAATTATCTGCACATAATTATGTGGTATTACAAAGACTATTATGAATACAATATTTATGTTCAATTTAAGCATTAATTAATTACCATTTTTGCATTGAGACTCATTCGTAAACTTAAACGCAACTAAATTATTATCAATGTTTATTTGAGGTAGTAAGCCTTTTCTATTCCAGTTCTTATTGTCGCATACAAAAGTGCCGTTGCATTCGTTCAATTTTCCACAGACATCTACCTTAAAGGTTCCAGTAGTATCGTTATGTTCCTGGTAATAAAAAAGATTATTCAAATAACTCAATAAAAATATAAAATAACAAAAGTTGATCCAAAAAAATATACCGTAAACTCTGATTCTTCGAAACGTGAAAAGTTGGCAAATTTAATTCCGTTATCTATAAGGCATCCATCACTCACCACTGCTTTCGTTTCAGGACAAACCAAACTTGTTTTCCAATTCAAATTGTATTTGCAGTTTCTATAACTTTTGAATCTTGGAGTGCCTTTCATTAGGTAAAAAAACTTGCCAAAGGTGTAAGCTGTGTTGAACAAAGTTCCCAGACCTAGAAAAACGCGGTTAACTGCGTGGGTTTCGGCGTCACACGTGAAAGTGATTTCTGATGAGATTCTTCTGCTGCTGTCTTCTTCGCAAACTGAACCATTTACAAAACTTAAATAAATTCGTCCATTCTTTGCCGTTTTCAAACCAGATTCTTGGGATCCTAAGTTCTGGAATAGAATAAGTATTGCTATCGATGTAATTTGAAGAATAACCGATCAATAGTTTGTAATTATCCAGCGAACCATGAGATACTATTACTGAAATTATTTTTGCCATCATTTCGATCAAAATTTTCAATTACGTCTTGCTTTACAGTAAAATTAATGTAATAATTTTGAACCAAATATTTAAATTACTTTTGGTAATCCCCGAAATTTTACTAACAGAATCCGATTTTTCTTAAGAATTTGCATCTGCCTTTTATGAATTAAAACTTTGCCAAAGATAAAAAGGTTCTACTAAAAATTTAAAGTTTTATTTTCCACTTACAGTTTCACTTATCCTGTTTCCTTCATCATTAACAACCACTTTACAAATACCAGTGCCATAGGTGCAGTTGGTGTAATTCTCGTCTAATAACGGTTCGCAGACGTTCACATGATACTCGGTGGCGCTATTATCACCTGCCACATGGAAATTGTGGTCCTCTTCTTTCAAACTATTCAAACTCAATGAGTGATTGGAGTTGATGCATCTGTGACTGCAAATCGACATCGTTGACCAGGTGATGATAGTGGCGCAAGGATCTTTGTCGTCGATTAGAACATAATTAGAGAATGAACATTTGAAAATGATCGTTGTGTAACTTCGACGATTGTTTCCGCACGCCACTCCGTCGGTGTAGTTCAAAAATATCTGGTTTCTCCTCCACATCAGATTTTTATTTGCCAGTCCTTTTGACAGACCAACCTTCTTTTCCTTCATAAATTTACAAACACCTGGAAGAGTTTATAACCATTCAAAGTAGAATAAAATGTCATATGTGATATAACAAATCCTTATTCACTAGCAAAAATTATTCTTTTTAAGTACCCTGCGAGAGGCTTAGAACATTTGAATCTATATCAAATTGTAATTTATAATCGAAGAAAACTTTGAGCATTTCAGTGTAACATAAAGTTTAAAGACTAAATAAAATAAAAATTGGCAAGGTATATTTACCTACTCCTGATTGACTACAGTAACTATTTTTTAAGGGAGTGCATATGCTAAACTCGTACACCGCGTCGATATCATGGAGTGAGTCTTGGACAGAAAAATTTCCCTCGAGCGACGATAGGTCAAATAATTCATTGTATACTGGATCCTTAATCTTGCAAGGTTGGTGATTTACCTCGCTCTGTTTGATTAAAATATCTTCGTTGCACGCAGCTGCCGTCACCCATCTGAATTTGTAATGGCAAGTTCCTATTCCACTAACGTACTCGGGCAACTTATTCTGTGAAGTTAGGCAAAAATTGTTATTTGTTCCATTCGTTTACACTTGTTCTTTTAAATCGCTTTCGCATATTCCAACTTACAATAGCATCTACTTTGCAAACAAATTCTATCGTCGTACTTATGTTTTTCAGTCCGATAGCACCTTCTTTGTCGCACGGAGTGTCACTTGCAAGATCCAAATATACAATCCCGTTATCCGCAGAGATGCGCGCGTAATTATTTACGTTTCCCAATCTCGTGTAACTGTGATTTGAAGTTGAAATGTGACGTTTAAATAAAATTAGTTTTATGGAATGAATATTAAAATTTTTCATATAAAATAAACGATTGGAGTGGCAAATGATTTACCTCGGTTCCTCAATATCAGTTTCATTCACCAAGCAAACCATCGTCTCGTGATCACACTTTTCAAAGTGTTGACCGTAAACAAGCGAGTGACAGACGTTTAAAATAACGGAAAAATTTTTATTCACTTTTACTATGTAATTGCCCGCGTAATTAATCAAGGGCTTGAGATTATAATAACCCGACACATCGGTTACTTCACATTTCGTACGCTTTCTTTTAGCACAAGCAGCGGATGTCTCTACTGTCGTTTGAAAACTACACTCGTCACGTTTCTATAACAAAAAAAGAAAATAAACAAGGTACTCTATTAACGACAAAGAGACTTTCGAAAAATAATTTCTGATTTCCTTCTTATTAATTTTGTTTGGCAAAATAAAGTAAAGATATAAGAAGGGAAGAATTCAAGAGAGACGGCAATTTTTTTGGATAATTGCAATCCTACTCTTTATATATACACATACTTTATTTACCCAAAATTAATTGATGGCAGGGAAATAGCTTGCATTTCGAAGTTTCGTTGAATTTAATTTTTTTTAACGTAATGATGGACTTACGTAGAGAATGTCCAGATTAGCCTCAATTTTGTCTATAGAAAAGTTACATTTCATTTCAATATCAACAGTATAATTGTGGGTTCTATTACACTTGTCCCCTGTATACTTAAACATAATTCTTCCGAATACATTTGCAACTTTTGGCGGCTCCTTTCCTGAAATGGCAGGAATTAAAATAAGTGAGCAGATAATTATAAGCTCATATTTTTCAAAATAACAGTAAATTAAAGAAAATAGGAGCAAATAAACTTATAGAAATTTGGTAATTTTGTTTATAACTCACCGACTCCAATTTCTTTACGGTTAGCATGTAAACAGACAGAGTAGTCTTGTTTACCATTACAAGGTTCTTTCAACGGCCGACAAAAATGTACTCTTAGATAGTCCATGTCGTTCAATCTAATAATACTGTCCTTATGCTCATCCTGCATAGTTAAGAAATTAAAAACTGAAAAGTCGGACGCCGACGGCACGTGGCAATAGTTCTGTATTCATAATAAAAGATATAAAAATTGCATACAAAAATAATTATGTAGTGTAATTCTTTCGATTAAGAAAAATTCATTACTTCCAAAATTTCATGTGAACCTTCCCAATCCTGGGCAAAAACAGTAGCGCGCATTGCAGAAATGATAAAAATAAAAAGGTACTTGGTCATTTTGTATAACGATAAAAACGAACAATCACAAATAAATAAATAACATCGGGGGACTTTCGATAAAATCCACATGGAACAACCGCGAAACTCTGTTTACACCTTACTGACTAAGGAATTAACTTTGCTCCGGAATAGGGTATATGCCCGCTACGTGTCGTTGCCTTCTATAGGTATATTTTAAATGCTCAGCATGTTACTGCTGGTAATGAGTGGTTACTTTATTCAAATGCTATTTCAGTTGCTGGGAAATTTAATTTCTTAATTTCTGCTATTTATTTTTATATTCGGGTAAAGATTCTTTATTATGCAATTTAAAAATGTATTTACTTCAATTCTTTTATCTTTTCTTCTTCAGAAAACTGATCTACTCTTTTCATTCCACTCAAGTACGAAAATTGCAATATTTATATTTTACAATATAATAGAAATAACTATTGTTCACGGAAATAATTCAAAATAAATATAGAGTAGAGTAGTAATCCAAAGAATCTAACATTTTAATTATAATCTTTATTTAAAACAACTAGAATCTATTTATGTTTCCTTACATGAATAAAGGCTCGTGGAAAATGAAGGTGACAAAGAATTTAAAAAGAGTCATAATTTATTATTTTCAGAGATCATATAAAATAACAAATGAGTGACAATTTATAATTTTCTTACAGAACACATGTTTTGGCTCTCATACTCATTCTCAAATAACGCATGAACACTTCATTTATATTACACCCCTTTTTGATTGTCGAGTTTTGACTTTACCCAGGCTTTCCTCACCGGGATCAGGCAGAAGTTTCAAATTTCGATTGATCTCTTTTGATGATTTATGATTACTTCGTGATTTCCGATACGTCCTTGACCAAGTCGCCAGAGAACGGCGATTACGTTTACGGCCTCTTCTTGAATGGTGCAAGATTCAACAGGGAAGAGATGTCGATTGGCAAGAGCGAATCCAAAGTTTTGTTCGACAAGTTATGTTATACGTTTGAAAATGCACTGATCCATTTCTTCGCAGCTCTGGTTGGTGTAGAAAATGAAGGAAGAGAACGAGGAGATGATGAGTCACACATGTCCTCTGTACAAGATCAGCGTGAGGCGTGGTACCTTATCCGCCACGGGTCACTCGACCAACTTCGTCATCGCAATCGAGCCTTCGACGAAGAAACGGAACATTGGATAATACGGTACGTTGCCATGCTGTGCTAGTTGTCGCAGTAGTCACTTTCCTTTGTACAAAATGGCAAAAGAACAGTATTAAAACGATCTTCTTATATCTTAGATTTTACATACGTTATATCATTCTATTTCGTCTAATATGTCATGGTTGGATATGATAAAATATGTACAAGAAAATCTTCTTGTTTTATAAATATATACAATTAAGAACGTCATTCCAGATCTAGAGATTCCACTGGTTCAGGTCTTCTTCTGAACAGCCTATTGAACAGCCTATTGATCAGCCTATAAATACTCGTGCAATAACAGATTCGTAACATGTCTACGCACATTTCCCCTTTGGTATAATAACCATAATAGCCTCCAATGAATCCTAACATGATTATTCCACATACAATAATCCATATTAACCCCCATGATCCATCGTCTGGTTCATCTTGTTTCGTTTCGCCTTTTATAATATATCCTTCAATTTTGCCAGTCTTAGCCCAATCAAGTATGACGCTGCACTCTTCATCCTGAAATTTTATTTAATTAGAATATTAATAATATTTGAATATAACTATTACAGAAAAATAATAAATTCCTACTTCTAATAGAAATGATGCTGCAGCACCAGCCCATACATTGCACCATACTTTTACCAGTGTATTGTAGAACGTATCTACAAACAATTATGCAGTATTAAAAAGATTTTTATGAATAAAAAAAATTAATATTTACGCTTAATTAAAATATTGATTAATTACCATTTTTGCATTGAGTTTCATTCCCAAACTTAAATGCGACTAATTGTTTTGCGTGATTTAGTTTAGGTTGCGTGCTTTTACCCTCCCAGGACTCTTTGTCACACATAAAAGTACCGCTGCATTTGTGCTTCGTTCCATTGATAGGTACATTGAAAGATCCAGAAAATTCGTTTTCATTAATCTGGTAATAAAAACAAATATTTCAAATAACTCAATGAAAATGTAAATTTAAAAAATCTGATTCTAGAATATTTTACCTCAAAAAGTGAATATTTGATTAATTTTGTCAAATTTACAACTGCATATCTACTTTCCACAAGGCATTCATGACTCAACCTCTCGTTACTTTCAGGGCAAACAAAGCTTGTCATCCAATTGAAATGGTATTTGCAGTCGTTGTAGCTTTTGAATACTGGAGTGCCCTTGATCAGTCTCTGAAAGTTGAGGAAGGAGTCGCTCTTGTAGAAACGGGAGCCCAGACCAAGAAATAGTTGGCCAACTGCGTGCATCTCGGCATCACATGAGAACGAAATTTCCGTAGAGATCTTTCTGCTGTTGTCTTCTTCGCAAACGGAGCCGTTTATAAAACTCAAATAAAGTCGTTTATCTTTTGCCGTTTTCAAACCAGATTCTTGGTATCCTAAGTTCTGTAACAGAATAAGTCATGTAAATAGAAGAATAAACACTATGAAATAGATTGAAACAATCTAGCGATCCATGATTATTATTGTTACTAAAATTAATTTTGCCGCCGTTTTGATTAGTGTTTTTCATTGGGCAGATTCCTACCCGGTTGAAAATAGAAACGTTGAAAATCAATGCTGTACATTGAAAATCAACGTTGACGTTGAAAAAACCTTGATT